>CAAKHG010049568.1:28428-43401 GCA_901007715.1 Dactylopterus volitans | reverse complement strand
CGCTGCCACAACCATAGAAGAAGACTCTGCACCGCTGCCACAACTATAGAAGAAGACTCTGCACCGCTGCCACAACTATAGAAGAAGACTCTGCACCGCTGCCACAACTATAGAAGAAGACTCTGCACCACTGCCACAACCACAGAAGAAGACTCTGCACCGCTGCCACAACCATAGAAGAAGACTCTGCAGCACTGCCATGCCAGCATCTCCACATATGAAACGGCCATCATACCAGCTGCTGGAGATAAAGTTCAGGTAAGTGAACTTAGGTCCATCAAACACTGGAATCATTAATTTTACCAAAAATCTAAATGTTGCTGCGTTGTTACATTGCCTAGCAACCAATGTAACCAATCAGTGTTGTCTTTGCATCCGCCTGAGTACGGGCCTGTTCACCTGAAAGCACCGAGGTTCTGAGACTCCAGAACGAAGCCGGAACCAGAACCAGAACCTGAATCAGTCTTCCTGAAAGGGGGTATGGTGACGCACCCTTGCTATCAGCCTTCCGCCGGTTTGCAAACAGCCGTCGGGGCTGGTCGTCGGCCGTCAGCAGTCCAGAGGCGCTCGGGCGCAAGCCGACGTGTAAACAAATGACGGCACATATTCTGAATCTTGTGTTTTTAAACGCCCTGAATAGCCGGCGGAGGAAATCTCGAGAGTGACAAAGTGTTGTCTTAGCAACAGTTTTAGCCCGATGAGGAAAGTTCCATGGCTTCCGCTGGTGCGTGGGTGGAGGCGCAGGCAATTGACCTCAGACAATCGACTAAACGCTGCTGAAATTTTACAATGAAGTTCTCAGGAGACATGAAACACTTTGTTTTTTAGCATGTAAACGTGAAAAATGTTCCAAAAAGGCAAGAATAAAATATATATCCTGCTCGTCTTAATCAGAATACGCTTCACTCGGAACGAGGCGTCATTAGCAATCTCCAAGGGGAATATGGCCATTTATATGAGCTGCATCTAATTCCGAAAATAATCATATTTGGAATTATAGTCCTAAAATATATGTGCATGTAAATGGAGACGCTCGGGTCTGTTTTCGACTGGCCTGGTTTGAGGCTTGTGATTGGTCAGATTGGTCCGAAAGTAGCGTTTGTTTGCCTCAGTGCCGACTCGAGCGAGCGCCGTCGGCACCAGTGCTTTAGAAAAAAAATAAAAACGTCTCATATTTAGATAATGTGACCCAGTTATTTCAAACCCCCGAACATCTCCATGAGCCGTCCACGCTCGTGCGAGGAGGCACCTCATTCATTTATGATTTGTGGGGAAACCAAGCAGGAGCAGGTCTGTCACTTCCACATTAGCGATGCATGGAGGCGCCTTCTCAGGACTCGTGTACCAGCAGAAGCTGACGGACCGATGCTCCTCCCCAAGGTGTGTGATGTTCCAAGCGGCTCAAGCTGGAGGAGGGCGGGCTCAGATTACCGGACCGGGAGGTTGAGGAGCTTCCTTGAAGTCCTCGGAGTTCTGGAACATTTATAAAGGATCTTTCGCCGTCCGGATGGCGCGTCGAACCTGCGCCCCACACGGAACTCAGCCGGCGCTTCACTGCAAACACGACCATCGTCCATGACGAATTATCGCCACAGATACTGGATAGTGATGCCAGCAGATATGGTCATGATGGCCTGGAGCACACCAACATGATCTCGTATCTGCTGCGTCCATGTTTGACTCTGCAGACATCTGCACCTTATCTCAGTGACATTAATGACCCTCAGATGCACGAGTGCCTGGACCCCACAGGCTTCATGGTGGCTCAAGAATGACTCCTAAACATTGAATCAATAAGAGGTGCCGGGGCTGCATTTCTGGCAGCAGACACTCATTGGTTCTTGCATAAATACTTTTGAAGGCAGATGATTGGTCAGCGTTTCTGCAGCTTCGTCGTTTGGCTCTATCTTGTATGCTAGCAAACACGCACGTAGCCTCCAAATGAGCTAGGAGCATCACAGAGGCGAGAAGCCGCTCGCTTTTGTGTTGAAGTAAATGTGAAATGCGAGTCCAGCATGATCCGCTGAGCGTCCGTCGCGGTCTGTCTCCCGGCCTCTGCGCCGCTCCACCTGTCTGCCACTCCCACCTCATCAGCCCCAACTCTCTGCACCTGTTAGACGCTAATTGCCTCCGCTCCGTATTTCCGCCCCGCACCTACACTCACTGCCAGATTGTTCCTCTGCGTTATGCACGACTTTCCAGGGTTTTCCTGCCTGCCTGCCTGTGTTGGACCCTGCCTGTCCCGGACCTGCCTGCCTTGACCGATTCCCGGATTACCTACCTGCCTTCCATCTCCGACCACGAGCCCAGCCTTGGCGACACCGCTCCCGGACTGCTTCTCCGACGCCGACCTCCCCGACTGTCTCTGGTTTCCCCGCTGCCCGTTCCCCAACGGCGCCTCAGCGTCATCGGTCACACGCGGCGCCAGGACCGCCGCTCCCACCGTAAGCCGCTCTCCGTTATCTCCGACCTTAACTGTATCCAGCCTTACGGGTGCGTGGGCTTACGCCCCGTTCTCGGATTCCGCGGATCGGCTCGGCGCAGAGCTCCAGTGACTGTGCGAGATTTACGAGCGTGTGGATTACCCAGAGTTTTGATCTCCTCTGCCTGCCTAAACTCTTGTCCTGCTCACTAATTAATGAAGACCGTTACAAACTGTTCCAGTGTTCTAGCGTTCTGCATTTGGGTCCATTTTCCCGGCGTCACAGTGTCGCTCATCATTGTCGAAACCCCACCTGGAAATATCGACGTCAGGCATGCTGCGATATGCTAACACGAGCATAAATTCTCACAACGGCGTGAGCCACCTGCTCGGGCGCCGCAGCAACCACGCACAATCACCATAAATCCACCTACAATTCAAGATTAACGTGATCCGGCATCTTGGAAACGGTCGAGCCAAATCTCCCAAATTCTCCAGCCAAAAGTGGAATCCAAACGGTAAAAGAGGCCGGTTGTGTTTGGCATCGCAGTTATTTGGAAGAGAAGCTGCATAATAATTTAGAAAAAAAAAGAAATACATCCAATGTCTCAGCTGCTTTTATCACGGATAGAATTTCCAGAAAAGGTTGTTTTATGACTGCGTGCATGTTTTTACTGTGTTTTGGGGCTGCAGCTCCAAGATAGCGAGCGGCCAGCGTTCCTCTCTACAGATCTTCTGCAGAGATCTCACGGTTGCACAAGCCAGCTCGGGTTTTCTCAGCATCGTCACAGGGGAAGAGCCAGAGAACCGAGGAAGCCGCCAGCAGCCGCCAGCAGCCGCCACCTCAGCACGGCTGGTCCGGACGTGGCAGCGCGAGCGCGAGCGAAGTCCTTCTCAGCTCGCGGCGGTTAGCGCCTCTTCTCTCTCTGCTGGAACGCCGGGGGTCACAAACGCGACGGCACCCCGCGACTGCCAATGAACTCTGGCCGCCGTTGCCGAGCAATGGTACTCGGTAAATTGGATGTTGCCATGGTTACACGCTGGTCACAGATGGATATACAGAGACTGGACTTGAACCATCTCTGTGTGATAACTAGCTGGTTGGAATGCCCGGCTAGAACTCGGATTCTCCCACACTTTTTTCAGTTTATATTTCTGGACATTAGAAGATAAACTTTTGATGGAAAGTACAAAAAAAAAAAAAAAAAGGCGTCTTGCAGCCGTTATTTTCGCTGCCAGTGATGAAATCCACGTAGGGACCTCTGGTGTGGTTCTGGGATGTTGCTTGAGTCCACATGCACGGCTAAATAGCGTCTCCATCAGCGGTCGTGAATCACCTCACCACCATCCTCAATAATTCACTTCACCATGTGAGTAACAAGACTGAAATGGAAAAAGTGACACTCTGTGGTCCTTTTGGATAAATCAAAGCTTCATTGATTTTTGTTCATAAAACGGTGAATGAGACAGACTTGATGGCAGTTTTGAAGGCCATTTTTTTTTTCCTGTGAAACTTTCAAAAGTTTGATCTGTTTGGGAGGGTTATGGAGCCACCTCCTGTGGAACAGCCTGCCGGAGAACCTCAGGACTGCAGAGACCACTGATGTTTTTAAGAGAAGGTTAAAGACGCACCCCTTTAAGGTTTTATTTTATGTTGTCGCCTGCTGCTGGGGGGGCTGTCCTTGGATCCTTTCGGCCTGGCTGGCCCCAAAGGCACCCCACCTTGGGGTGGGGGTTTGCTGGCCTGTCAGAGTCGGGGGGTCGGTGCCCCCCATGGTCATGGCCTGCGGCTCCTCCCGGTGTGGATGGCCCCAAAGATGGCGCTGCCCTGATCCTCGGTGCCCTGCCATGTGGTGAGAATGTGTGTGTGTGTGTGTGTGTGTGTGTGTGTGTGTGTGTGTGTGTGTGTGTGTGTGTGCGTGCGTACATGGAGGGTGGGACGTGGGGGTTCTGTCTCTGTTTTTAATTTCCTTTGCATTGCTTTTAACTGTTTTACAGCACTTTGTGTTGCATTTTAGATGTACGAAAAGTGCGGTGTTAATAAAGTTTGATTAGATGTGATGAGCATAGACGGGAATCGCTGCTTTTATTGTTGTTGTTCTTATTGTGATCATTATAGGGGAAGAACTTTTGTGCCGTACTTTTAAGACTGACAGTTGCAAAGGCAGCTTCAGATGAACTGCACATCTGCTTGCACCCACGCTAGTTTCCAAGAACCGGCCCCTGATTGGCTCACACATTCATGTCATTTATGTTTTTTACAGGATTTATGTTTGAGGAGGCTGGTAAAGAGCAGAGCGGCTGGGAGGGATGAAGGGAAGGCCGGCAGGACGGGAAGGCAGGGAAGGCTGGAGTTTAAGGGGGTGCTGGGAGAGGCCTGGTGTAGGCGTGATTGAGGCGTGTTTGAGGCGTGATTGAGGCGTGATTGAGGCGTGTTTGAGGCGTGATTGAGGCGTGGTTGAGGCGTGGTTGAGGCGTGTTTGTGGCGTGTTTGAGGCGTGTTTGAGGCGTGATTGAGGCGTGGTTGAGGCGTGGTTGAGGCGTGTTTGAGGCGTGATTGAGGCGTGTTTGAGGCGTGTTTGAGGCGTGGTTGAGGCGTGTTTGAGGCGTGTTTGAGGCGTGATTGAGGCGTGTTTGACGCGTGATTGAGGCGTGTTTGAGGCGTGATTGAGGCGTGTTTGAAGCGTGACTGAGGCGTGCTTGATGCGTGTTTGAGGCGTGTTTGAGGCGTGTTTGATGCGTGATTGAGGCGTGTTTGACGCGTGTTTGACGCGTGATTGGGGCGTGTTTGACGCGTGTTTGACGCGTGATTGAGGCGTGTTTGACGCGTGATTGAGGCGTGTTTGATGCGTGTTTGACGTGTGATTGAGGCGTGTTGGACGCGTGATTGAGGCGTGTTTGATGCGTGTTTGACGCGTGATTGAGGCGTGTTTGATGCGTGTTTGACGCGTGATTGAGGCGTGATTGAGACGTGTTTGAGATGTGATTGAGGCATTGAACTTTTTTATTAATCAAAATCAGTGACAATCGAAACCTTTACCCGGTTTGTTTCCCTCTGACATGACTCTGGTTTTTGGGGCCGTGAATGAGAAGCAAATACAGGCAGAGGGGAGAGTCAGTGTGCCGCCTCATCCAGCCGGTCTGCCCAGAGACCTGGTGGTCCCGCTCATGTGCCACTGCTGCTGCTTATGGACTTGGGTTCGTCTGAGCGACTCTTTAAAGCGATCCAGTTTACTTGAGTCGCCTCTCCAAAAGATGAAATTAAAAAGTGAAATTAAAAACAGTGTCACAAATAACAACACATGGAACAAAAATGTAAAATGTGCAAGTCAGTTATAAGTTAACCAAAATTTAAACATGTTAAAAGTAGAACAGCAACCAAACAGAACCAAAAAAAATGCAAAATGTGCAAAAGTCACATTAGCTGAATTTATAAGCATAAAATACAAGTATAAAAAAAAAACAGCAAGAATGCAACAAAGATGTGAACTGTGAAAATTGGAAACAGACCGTAAATACTGTAGCTATAGAAACAAAAACCACCAAAATTAACAAAACTGCACAAATGTGCAAAAAGTAAATAACCGTATACATAGATACAAAAATACATGCAAAAAACCATCATCATCATGATCATAGCATGTAACAATTAAACATATCAGCCACATAACAATCACAAGTGTGTTTAACCGCTTGTTTATTGCAAATATTTAACTTATTACTTAGATTCCCTGGCGGGAGTGAATCAGTGAACCGGATCATCTGAGCCGCTAACTGGCCTCTATGGATCCGGGTTCATGGAGACCTGGGACTCGTGATTCCCGATTCAGCAGGAAGATTCGAATCATTAACGGGTGATTCAGGAGCCGAGCAGCTCTCGGAGCAACATTCACAAGCTGTCAAGGACTCGTTCCATGAACTGCTGCTCGTCCTTTACTGCTGTGCTGCAACCTTTCCTTGGGAATGGGGGCGATCGGCAGCTGTTTTCCAGTGATCAAGGAATATGTCTGTGGTGCAGACAAGTTTATGAGTTTGGCTGGTGCCTCCATGAGAGAGGAGCTTCTCTCCAGCAATAGGAAACACTTGTTTAATCCTCAGCACCGCTGTAAAATTTATCCACTTTCCACAGGGATTTTGAGCAGGAATCCCAGGAAAATGGGCAACTTCAGGCATTTGTGTTGAAAGGAGTGAGAGAGAAGACCCGTCCACACCAGTTCTGTACATTCTTAAATGTATTCACTTGTTTTTTCAGCTGCCCGTCCATCCCAGTCAGATTTTGGCATAAATGTTCACAGTGGACAAACTGGTTAAATATTACATACTAAAAACTCAAATATTTGGTTGTCAAACGTCACCATCACTGTGACGACGCAACACAAGAACAAAACATCTCCCCCGACCGTAACTCATGAACACAAGGAGTCGTGTAATTCCTTCCAAATCCACACAGTGCACAGCTTTCTGTAGGGGTGGTGTTTGAGGAAGGTTTCACGAAGCATGTATATTTATTTCTCAGTATCTCTGTCCAGATACAACTGAAATATACAGAAACTATGAGCACCATTTAAAAAAAAAAAACAGAACAAAACAGAACCAAAAACAAAATCAGGAAAAAAATAGCATTTCGTGTGAACTCCCATTGCATTTCTAAACACCAACCAATGTTAGTTTTCCTCATAACTTCTATGAACTGTGAGCAATTAACTCTCTCAGAGGACCATTTCTAAACTACACCAGTGTTACCCGCATAACACTTATAAGGTGTAAATATAGTTCTCATATATTCCTCAAAGTTACTCTGAAAATAAAGTTTGCTAGAATAAAAGGGGGAAGAGGGGTCATGTTTGGCATTTTAAAAACATTTATTTCCATTTTCGATGATTGCTTATAAAAATCTGTCATTCTGTGCCTTCATTTCTGACCCAGTTTGTAGTTTAAGCATCTGAACATGGATCGAGATGCAAAATATGATTATATATATGATATAATTCTCCACCTTCCAAGCTATCAATGCTTTTTTATTTTTAAAGGACCAATCTCAAACCACCTGATAAAAATTATAATGGTAAAATGCCAGTTGACGCTGGTGTTGCTTTATGAGAGACTTATCAAGGTTTTTAAAAAATGTTTACAGACTTATTAAAAATATTGAGTTTTGCTTCAAAATCGCATATTTGTATAAGAGGGACATTTTTTAATGAACCTTGGATAATGAATCATGAAGTGTTGTTTGGTAATCAAGGGGCAGTAACCCTCAGATGGGTCAAAAATGATCCAGTGAGGTCGTTTTCTTACAATATCTTTATCATGAAAAATTGTTATCATCTCATATTCTACGTATATCTCACAAAACATGTTTTTGATATGATTCCATTTAAAATTTGAATTTAGTTTTTAAGAACTGTAGTTCTTGTATTACGACCGGAAGCTTCCATAAGTGGGTCAAAAATGACCCGTATTTGAATCAATGCGTTTTTGTGCCATTTCCGTCATTTTTGTTAAGAATAATCATTTATGGAATGTTCAAGAACAACTGCACGTTCTCCCGGTTCCGTCGCCTGGTCTCCTCACTGCAGTTGTTGCTAACTTCCTGATCTGTGCACATGCACGTCGCTGACGTTGCGATCTTTGCTCCGGGGGCGGATGTGACTCCTCTTGTGGCTTTTGTCACCACACACACACACACACACACACACACGTTCCCACCCCCCTCCGGTGTCACCTCCCCGTTTGTGCGGTCTCACCAGCCCCATTGAGGAGGAGCCATCACGCGCCGCGATGCCACAATCCCGAATTCAGGATACAAGCCCACGAGGTGTCAGGATGTCGAGCGCGCTGCCGCGCGGCGCCGCGGCCCAGAGGTGGCGCTCGTGTTCGGCGCCTGCAGGTCAGACATCTGCAAAGTCAACAATGTGTGTTAAAGACGAAAGCAGCCCGAGCGCAAAGTTCAGAGCCAGAAACAGCAGGTTTATCCCGGCGCAGTCAGGAGGCGAGAAGACACAAGAAATAGAGATGAATTGTCAATGACTGGACACACACACACACACACACACACACACACACACACACACACACACACACACGCACACACAGACGGAATGTTGACAATTTTCTATTGTTGTGTTCTGTGGAATCAATTTTCTTTGTTTTCAATAATTGTTCAAAATGTCAGAACGTGGTGTTCCAAATGATAAAAAAGTGAAAAAATAAAAGTAACTCAAACATGAAATCATTCTCGTGTGTACAATACCAACCACAACACAAATGATTATTCTGAGCAAAATTATATAAGTGGGCCAAAAAGGCATTGATTCCAGTGCGAGTCACTTATGGATCCTATAGGGTTCCATCGCTGACGCATCTGAGGATCAAGTCAGTCTGCCCAGGAGAGGTCAGGATGTCCTGTCAGTGGAAAGCCGGTTCCCAGTGAATGCAGACGGCTGCCTGGAGGCGCCATCATGTCGGGTCTTGTAGCTCAGCAGAGAGGCTGAGAGACGTGATGAGCGTGCTGGTCAGAACCTTGCAAACGCCACAAACCCAGCGGAGGCTGGAGTCACCACGCTGCCCCGGTGGGCTTCACAGAGGCCGTTTCTCAACTCTCAAGTCTGCAGGTCCAGACTCGCAGACCTGGGAAGTCTGACAAGTTCAAACTCCAGAAGTCAGCGAGTTGGCAGGTGCGCTCCTTGTGTTTGGAATAGCGGCGTTCCTCCTCCTCCTCCTCCTCCTCCTCCTCCTTCTCCTCTTCTTCTTCTTCTTCTTCTTCTTCTTCAGTGTGAATGGCGGCTGGTGCTAAGCTCATAAGCGTCATTAGCGCCACCTACAGAGTGAATCATATAAAACAGCCACAACTCATTCCTGTTTAAATACTTCATATATAAATATATATTCGTTTATGTGTGTATCCATTTATATATTCATGTATATGTTGGTTATGGACGTGTGAGGTTTATATTTTAAATGAGTCTTTTTTTGAGCGAGCGGGCGAATAAAAGATGAACGCTGGCAAACTAAGTTGTGGAGTTTGTGGAAGTTGGTGAGCGAGAGATCCAAGCAAAATTTAAAAAAAAAAAAAAAAAATGGAGGAGAGACGTCTTGCGGTCGTTGTCGCCGCACGTCATTCGCCGCTTGTTGCTGGTCGTCTGTGCGTTGATCCTGATGCATTCTGGGATACGTGGCTTCCTCAAGTACACCCGAGTAGGCATCCGGTTGGACTTCTAAAAGTGGGCGGAGCAGGGACACTTCCGGGTTTGAGGTCCCGACTTGCCGCTTGCAGACTTGTGATTTGGAAGAGGACTCGGACCGCCGATGAGGACGCTTCAAAAGTCGTCCGTTGAAGTCCGCAATTTGGGAAACGAAACGGCCTGTGTGAAGGGTGAGCGACGCCTCTGACCTTTGACCCTCATTCGAGGCGAGGATGCAGGCGTCGTTAACGGAGTGAAAATGTGTCGAATTCTCGTCGGCAGGACAAAACCTGAACTATAAAAGCTGGGCTGAAACGGTCCTCCAAAGATTCAGACAAATCAGTGAGTGTTAAGTTTGGATTTAAAGATCTCAGCCGAACCAGACTGTCTGATCCCTGCAGGGAGGTCATTCCTCAGGACGTGGGCCCGGCAGGAAAAGGCCCCGCAACCAGCACGTGTCTTTACTCTAAGCGGGTCGAGCAGGTCAGAGAGAGGAGCAAGCACATGCTCAGGTTTTTCCTTTAAGACAGCAGAGGCACCTTCAAATCTGATCTGACATGAATAGGAAGCCAGTGGAGGGAGGCCAAGATGGGAGTTATGTGCTCTGGTTCCAGTTAAGAGTCCAGCAGCAACATTCTGAACCTGGAGACTTTTTTACGTGCACCAGAGAGTAAATAATTACAGTAATCAGGTCTAGATGAAACAAAGGCATGAATGAAGATCTCAGCATCGGTCGCGGGCAGGAAAGACTCGACTCTCGTTGTTGCACAGATGAAAAAAAAGCACAACCTTCGTCATATATTTGTTGTGCTGATTAAATCAGAGGGTGGAATCAAATGTTCACGGACGTTTAACTCTGAGAAATCGCGCAGTTATCAAGAGTTACCGACGTCTCAGTTTTATCTGAATTTAGAGGATCAGAGTTTCCTGATATCCAGTTTTTCTTCTGCGGACGAGCAGACATTCAACTTCAAAACATGGGAATGATCTTCTGCCTTCACACGTGCAGCTGGGTATCATCAGCACAGCAATGGAAATTCATCCCAGAGCTTCGCACGATCCGGCCAAGAGAGGAAATATATGGTAAAGGGCCAAGAACTGAGCCCTGTGGCACTTCAGATTTGTGATTGGTAAATATTGATGTGCTATTGTCAAAAAACACACACACATCTTAGCCAGGAGAGAGAAGCCAAGACGCTTCCCTGGCTGACCTAAGAATTCCCTGTGATGGGTGGTGTCGATGCTGCGCTGAGGTCCCGCAGCGGAGGCAGGCAGGTAGAATTCAGGTCACTTCTCAGGAAAATGCAATTTACCACTTCAGTTAGAGCGCTTTCTGTGGAATGGCAGGCCCTGAACGCGGGTGGCAGAGGTCTGAGTAGGCCATTATCAGTTCAATGTGCTGCCAGCGATGATTCAAACGCTCTATCTAGCACTTTAGAGAAGAAGGGAAGGTCAGAGACCCGCCGATGATTATTTAGGGAACCGGAGTGAAGCTCAGGTCTCGTAGCCACGTTTCCACCAAGCAGTTGGTTTCGGTTCAGGTCGCATTTTTTTTGGCGTTTCCATTGTCAAAAGTTGTAGATGGTACCAAAAAAAACCGTATCTGATCTTGGTAATCGGGGTACCTGACATACGGATCCCGTACCTAAAGGTCACACAGATCGAGACGCGACAGCGGAAATAAATCACCAACACAAACGCGCCATGTTTGAACATATCATCCATTTCACAAGTGGAGATTCCAGACTTTTCTTTTTTTTTCCTGCGGAAAATGGCAGCGTGTAACACAGAGGGAGGGAGGAGCTACAGTGGCATCTGGATGGAGCAGCGAGGAACCTGAAGGTTCTCCAGAGGGTTCTTCAGCAGGTCTCTCAGAGAGGCTGCGGAGGGCTTCCAGCCAACGGCCAAGTGATGAAGGAGCAGAAGCTAAAAGCTCAGCAGTGATTATCCTGGTGTCAAAGGCCGAATCAGCCGGAGGGTGTGGACAGGAGGACCTGGAGGAGGTTCCACGTGATGACCCGGCCTACCATGAACGGTACGGTCTGCAGTGAAAACGCAAACTGGTTCCAGGGTTTATGGTTTCCAATGTAGAACGTAAAGAACCGAACTGCTAAGTTAAGAAACATCCAAAAAGATTCTAAGACTCGTGGCAACGATGCCGCATACAAGCGATGGATTTACAATCTTCAGCATTACAGGTCGGAGAAATGGCCAGAGACCCTTGAACAGTTTGGCTGGAACGAGGTCTTGAAGGTGGGTAGCTGGTTCAAAGCCAAAACCAGATTGGTCAGCTTTCCAGGGAGAGTCCCAAAGTTTAAAACAATAATAAGAACAGACTCGGGCTGTGAGCGAGTACTTTATACTGCGGACTTGGTGTCATGGTGGTGCCGTGGACAGTTTCTTTTTCTTTTCTTTTTTTTTGCTCCTCCCCCTGCTCCTCCTCCTGCTCCTCCTCCTGCTCCTCCTCCTGCTCCTGCTCTACCTGCTGCTGGCACACCTGCTCTTCGTCATCTCATCAGCTCTGCAGGACATCAAGCCCGGCTCCCCTCCCAGTCTTCGCCAGATCGTTCAGTTGCCCTCAGTGATCTTGTTGACTCAGGCCAACTTTTGCTCTTTGCTGTTAGGTGCTTAAAAAAACGGGATCCTTTTTCCTGGTGCCTCTGCTCCTCCCGTGCCAGCTGCTCCGCTTACCCGCCTGCCCACTCTCCACCGTCTTCACCAGCTCCACTCCAGCCTGCCCTCAGCCACCAGTCCCCCCCATCCCTTGTTCCACCAGATTTTTGCCTCCAATAAACCCCTTTAAGCCTACCTCAGTGTGCTGCGTTTGGGTCCACTTGTTGCCGTGATCCCGACGCTTGAAACAGACATGAGCCCCGTTCCCACCAGCGTCCCCAGGAACTTTTATCTCCAGGAACTTGTTTACCCGGGTAAAAGAATTCCTGCTTTAGCATCGGCCCGTTTACCGGTTAGCATTAGCTTAATTCGACTTGTGGATCACTAAATAATCGGCGGGCCGCTGACTCCTGTTACAACATGTAACAAACTAAATGATGCATGTTTAGTTTGGTTGGTCCACTGCCTCCTGTGGATCTCGGCTCATGGCCGCGAGCAACCAGGTCGCCGAGTCCTTCGTTGCGAGTACGGCGGTCTGAGGTCCAGAATGCTGGTGGGAGGTCCAGAATGGCGTCGAGCTGCTCAGACCACTGGTTCATACAGCGGTCGGACCCGCTGCGACCGCTGTGGTCCTTCAGCTTCTTGTAATCTTGTTCAAGTTTCTTTAACATCTCCTGACTTTGTTCCGGCGTGTGGCGCTATGACTATTGTCCCACGATTATTATCCTACGTTAATTATCCTACGATTATTATCCAACGTTAATTTCACCGACTCCAAGTCCCGCTGATGGTCGTCTTCCGCTCCAAAGATCCTGAACCTCGTCGTCCGTCCACTTCTCATAGATCCGCTTCTTTTGCTTCATCGTCCAAACCAAGTAAAGATTGTTGAAATGAAATAAAACAAGCTTGCATCCACGGGTTTAAACATGGCGGCTGAACGTAAACGCTGCGAGCGTGTTCCACCAATCGGCGTTCTTCAGCACACAGCTCCACCCTCAAGAATTCCGGGTCATCTGAAAAGTCTTACCCCGCTACGAGGTACTTTTTCCTGGGAAAGTTTGGGGTCGAAGGAAAGTTTTTTTAACATCAATGGGAGCGCTCCGAGGCTTTTCAAAAGCCCGCGTACATGAAAAAAATTCCTGCGGTGTAAAAAAGGCTATGGCAGAAAACTGTATCTTGAAAGGTTGGCGGTGGTGTGACAGGAACTCCTTTTTTAATATATATATATATATATATGCTAAAATAACATCAACTAAATGAAAGTGCTTGAGTACTACGGTGCAGAAACAGGCCCACACCTGTACACACAGCATCAAGCCACCAGCGACAGCCAGGCACAGAGGCAGAGCCCAGTGCCGAGGCGGTCCCTCATTAGAGGCCCGAAACTTTGACACTTTGACCAGTGACGACTGGCTCCGGGTGTAAATCAGGCCTCTGCCTCCACGACCTGCCAGCTTTTATGACTGCCAGCAGCCAGACTACAAAGAGGCCATTGCATTAGCGGCGGCTTGTGCCAGTCACCTTATCCGAGCCATATGTGGCTGAATCCCCGGAGCCTCCCGACACACACTCTCCATCAACACCGCCGGGCTGCACCACCACTCACTCATTGTTTCACCAGGAATTAATGGCCTCTGCGTGCGTACATGCGTGCGTGCGTGCGTGTGTGTGTGCGTGTGTGTGTGTGTTGTGCATATCAGCACCTGTGTATTCAGTCAGACATACTGTGTGAGGTGAATGTTCTGGATATGTGTGTGTGTACCCATATGTACATCTTGGCATTCCTATGGATGGGTGTGTGTGTGTGTGTGTGTGTGTGTGTGTGTGTGTGTGTGTGTGTGTGTGTGTGTGTGTGTGTGTGTGTGTGTGTGTGTGTGTGTGTGTGTGTGCGTGCGCGCGCCGGTACTTCATTAACTTTGAGCAGGTCTATAATGATTGTGTGACACAGAGGCCCACTCCTCATCCCTCACCGATCACACGCTGCTCTCCCAGGACAGGAGGAGATGGCAGGGGGAGGGAGGGGCGGGTCAGGGAGAGCGAGCAAGACAAAATGGAGGTCGGGACGGATGCATAGTGACATAGTTACATGGAATTTGAAACGGTACATTAAGGGCGGATAAAATTACTTTTTACGGACTGTTTTCGCCTCGTCACAACTCGTCCGTGCGAGCGATGATTCATCGTGGTGAAGTCGCAGCGGCGCTTTAGCTGGCGAGGATGAAATGCAGTTGAGCACTGGTGAAATTTGACTTACAAGTTCTTTAAGCTCCTTCATTGATAAAAACTGTCCGTGGACACTGAAAGCCCGTTCACACACGGCAGCCTTTCCCAGCACTTACACGGGTCGTAGTTTGTTACCCGGGTAACAACCATGTCCGACTCCCAGCTAAGCTGATGCCCGGGTGAGCGCGGGAGTGGTGACGTCATTACGATCTCACGTGGTCGCGGTGAGCCAATCACGGCGCTCGTGACGTCTTACACACCGACTATCCTGGGCGGGTTCACTTGTGGCGCCATTTTTAAATAAGCACGTCTCCAATGTTGAGCATATATTTGTGTATTATTATCATATCTATCATAACATTGGTAGCTTACATGCTGTGGAGTCATGTTTGCCTGAGATGGACAGGCAGCATCTGTTAAACGCATCTTATCACAAGACGCCCAATTTCAATAAGTGTAAAATAGTAATGAACTTTACACGCCTGAGAAAAACACGACAAATAAGCAGTAGCGAGTGTTTACAGTCGGTGTTTG
>CAAKHG010049568.1:3234-27607 GCA_901007715.1 Dactylopterus volitans | reverse complement strand
GTGTGTTGCTTCACTGTATTTTTGTTTGTTATGCTCTCAGGCCTCTGGCTCCAGCTCTGGCCTGTTTTACCATAAAGGTCAGAATATGGGGGCACTGCAGCACGCGTGGGGGGGCGGGGTGAGGGTGGGGGGGCAGCTGGTGCTCTGTGACGGCTGATGTCACTCTCGTTTGCTGCACCATGAGGTTGTAGCACAGGTTGTAGAACAGCATTCACGCTAGCCTGTCATGGGTTCTCACAGAGCGGCCGGGTGGGGACCAAATATAGTTTACATGTAGTGATGTGTTATATTTTTTTTCAGACCACCTGATACCAGTTGAGGCCTCTTGTGACTGTCCACCTAAAAATTTGCTGTGTCTTCGCCCTTTTGAGGCCCAGACTTCAAGTCTCGGATTATGCTTGAGGAAAGTTTGGGCGCTGGATCCGAATAAAACGATGCGATGAGCAGAATCGATCAGCATGAAAATCCAAGGACGAATTCTGAGCAAATATGTAATTGCCAGTCACCTCGAACCGGATGAGATGAAGCCTCCCGACCGTGAAGTTTCTGCCAGCGTTGTGTAGCTGTGTCAGGGCCGCCCAGCTGTCTCAGGTGTGCGTTGAGGTCCTGCCTCTGACAGTTTCATGTGCTACACAGCGAGAGAAACACGATTGCATCAGATTGGCGTGCAGACATGTCTGGAATATGTCAGATTCCAAGTTCACACACTTCAGGGGAGCCTTCACGGGGCGGCGTAGGCCCGGGTCAACTGTCACCTGATTGGCTGGAATAGTCCAAAAACAGACCTAAACATATGAAAATATCGGTTCCTGTCACCTGATTAGCATTTGTGTTTGAGCATATGCAGCATTGACTGGGCAAAATGATCATTCGTTCGGGGTCCAGCCTGCGTCCACCTGATGGAGTCCAGGTCCCGTTCTGGTGGTCAGACCCCCCCCGAGGGAAATTAGCTTCATGAGCTAATGGTCAGCAGCTCGCACCTGCCTGCCGCTATGACTCAGACAAAGAGTCTCTGTGGTTCCAAGAGTATCACCCGCTCATGAGTACCCCCCTGCACGCGTGCCGTGATCGGACGTATCTGCTGTGGAGCCGGCGTTCCAATGGCGGTTAAAGGGGAAGTGCGGCGGCGGCGTGGCGGCTCCAAGCTCAGCGCTCATTTTTGAGGCGACCGCCTGCTGGCAGCGAGACGCCCCGCAGCCCCGGCGGCCGGTTGAGCTCTGCGGTGTTCCTGCTGAGGCGGAGCGCTCCAGCGGCTCCGGGCGGCGTCGAGTGCGGGTGTCAGTGCGAGGAAAGTTTGAGTTTTCCACGTGTCCGTGTGAGGGGAGGAGCCACATGGGGCGCTCCGTTACTGCCGCCCGCTGGCTTGCGGCCTCTGGATCACATTTGGGAGGGAGGAAAAACCGAACCGGAACAGAGCAGCTTGTTAGTTCTGTTCATCATCTGCATAAGCAGAAACGGAACCATGACTGACTTACATCATACTGTGCTGAGGAGTACTTGGTGCGCGGTTGTCCCGGGCGACGTGGCAAAAAGTGTCATTGCGATATATTTTTTCATATGGATCGATCTCGATGTTTATCAGGACATGTGGTTTTGCTGATTCTGCCCGTTTGGGAGCATCCTGATTGGAGCTTGAGGATTAATATCAACTTTACAGGAAAGGTTCCGTCTCAGCTGACTGAGGAGGCTCCTGGTGTTTCCCGACCTGCTCGGTACCCGACCTGCTTGGCAGGTTCATCTGCTCCTCCTCACTTTTGAGGCGTCCGGTGTCACTTCCACACCTCCGACGTCGCGTTACCCTTTTTTCTCAACGATACCTCCGGTTCCCGATGATCTCGTGATGACGCTCTCACCTTCTGCGTTATTTTCGCCGACTTCAGTTTCACTCGGGTTCTTCTCTTTTTCCAACTTCTCTCTGCTTACAACTGTGGCCACGGCTACACTCTCATCCGCTGCTGTGGTCGTGCTTACTTCTGCCATGTGACATCGATTAAAAATGTCCCATGCTGATAATCCAGAATCCGGTTTCCGGTTCACAGGGAGCAGCGCTGCTGGACGCCAGTGGCAGTTTTATCAGTTCAGCACGTTGGATGACGCGCGAGGTCGCCCGGCCTCGCGCTGACGGACGCCAACCGAAAAACAGCAACTTAAAACCCCCCAACATCAACACTGTTTGCACTGTGCAGAGACCCTGCCCACACATGTAGCCTGCGACACACACACACACACACACACACACACACACACACACACACACTGAATGTCTTTTCCCCCAGAACGTGCGCCCCGTGGGAGGCTGGTACCCACAAAGCAGGTAGTGTATGTGCACTCCAGACCTGCCCGTGAATAGAACGCCTGTGTCAGTCTGCTCACAGGAACTAGATGTTACAATCTGGTGACACCTTCAGGAACCCCTGGTAGCACCCAGGTGGGTTTGATACTTTTTAACGGAAGAATAGAAGGAGGTTCTTAGCTTTTTCCAATTATCCTGCGAGCCACTTTTATCTGATTTCAGAGAGGAAACAGTTGCTTCCTCACTGAAGCTGAGGTGGCAGCCTCAGCTGGATGCTCCTCGGTCCTTCACCCTCCTCCATACAGCCATCTTCTATGGACCGAGACGCCTCTTTGAGCATGAGCCCCAATCCGCCGACCCGCCACGTAAACACTGAGATAAACACTGACCACAACTTTAAAAGAAAATTCCTTTATCTGGGTCGGGTTCTTTCCAGGAGATAATTTGTCAGCCTTTTCTGATGGTTCTTAAGGAAGTTTTGTTCACGCCTCCGTCTTGTGGGGTAGTCTCACCCGGGTATAACGTTAGCGCCCCTGCTGTCTGCTCATGGGTGTTTCCCTTCAAATTCCCTCAGAACCTGACTCGTGGTTTCAGTCGTCGTCGGCGTCGCTATGCGAGCGCGACCACATCCTGCTTTCACCTCTTCATGGAAGAGACGGATACCACATTTTTTTTCTCCCAGACATGAACGCAAAAAAAAAAGAAAAAAGAAATGAAGCTAATTTGAGCTCCGCCCATCTGCGGTCGGTCCACCGCCACCGTCGACTCCTACCGTCACACGCCAATATCAGCGCTCCAGACTGTGACCTGTGAGTATAAAATATTTTGCTGATCCTTAAACCGCGGCCTCTCCCGGCGCAGCGCTGAGAGAGGCTCCGTCGGTGCCGTCGAGTCTCCAGCGTCACGTTTAAAGCCACATTCAGTGTCGCTGCTCCTGTCTCACCTCCACTGCCGTCGCGCTTCCCCTCGCGTCACAGCCAGCCGACGCCATCGAGGGGAGACCGCCCCTGCTCCCTTTTTGCAGCTAGAAACACACACTTTCTAACCGCTCGATAGCTTTGGTCGCGCGGGGGATGGGAATCGCTAACTAAAAGAAGCCGTGCATAGATTTTACGCCGCATTAGCGCCGACGGAGGAAAGTCACTTTGGCCTTTTGTGTTAAGCACAATCCACCTGCTTTGTCTCAGGTCCACACTCCGTCCCCACTCCGCCCCCCCGAAACCACCTCATACTTACACAAATAAAACACACAAAGGCGTTTTGATTTGGGGGTCTGCAGGGCGAGAGGAGGAAGGAGAGAGGTCGCCGCTCTTTTGATTTTTCTGCCTGTAGTTTGTCATCCAATTACAGCGGACGACTACGAGCTCTCATGAGCGTCGTTCACGCATGAAACCCAGTCCAGGGAGAAACTTGTTATTTGGAATCAAACGCCGGAGAGCAGCCGCCCGCGAGGCCTTAATGTGCGACTGAGAGTTCAGATTCAGACGCGGGGGTCAGGAGCCGCTGGGAATTCATCATCTTCGGCCTCGTTTCTCCTCGACTGAAGTGGAGAGTCGAAGCAGCTGCTGATTGCAGAGCCCACAAGGAAAAAGGAGCATCGTCGTGCACTGGAAAGCCTGGAAACCGAACCAGTCAGCCGGCTCATGTGGGTTTGAGACAGTGTCAGACAGAGAAACGGCGGCGCCATGGCACGGCGGCGCCATCGCACGGACGTCACCTGTTACAGTATCTATGAAATGCAGCTACTGTAACCACTTGTCCCACCTACTCTGACACAGAGTTGAGCGTAAATGACAACCACTTGTGTTACATTCATCACGTGTCGGGTGCTGGTCGGCCATATTTGTTTTCCCAGAGGCCCTCTGTGGCCCAGTCAGTGGTTCTGGTTCCAGTGAAAAAGCAGGCTCGGGGTCGTGACTCGGACTTCGAATTGAGAGATCCTGGTTCAGTCCCCCTTTGCTTGCTTGGTTCAAGCCAGTTTCACATTTACAAAAAGGTCTCCCTGAGCACATTGTCACTACTGTTGCCATAGCAACAGAGATCACCTAACCTCACTTGGCTGGGACGTTTTGACTGTAAACCTGAACTGTGCCCCGACCTGGCCGAGTCCTCCCGGCGCCTGACACGTCGGTGCTTTGCTGGGACACCGTGGACGCGTCACAAAACATTTCCAGTGCACAGAAACGTGTATCTTCAATCAACATAATTAGGGAAGGTAACGGTCCCCCGTTACCATGTCAGGGGGACAAAGACATGACTGTCAAACCGAAGAACTATAACAAATAATAACTGACATTGAGATTACAGTTACTTATGGCTCCACTCTTTTATGACCATGGTATTATATAAATATTTTAATGCACTAATACTTTGAGTCATAGCGGAAGAGAGAATGATAAATCTTTCTGATCTGATTCGCTCAGTTTGGACTTCGTGTACTCGGAGAGCAAAGACGTGGGTCCAATCTTGATCCCAACGGTGCTTCATAGCTTTGCATGTCCTACAGTAGAATGGCACTTCAGGGTTGGCGTTCCTGAGCCCGTTTGTGGATGTTTCAGAGCAGCTTCATCTGGAATCAGAAGCACCGGTCGGCACTGCGGCCCTGAAGCAGCTGGACGTGCATCAGTCAGCCGTCCTCTGTTTGCTTCTGGTAAAGTTCACGTCAGGCCAGAGTTATGCAAAACGGCCAAACGGCAAACGCAGCGAGGTCAGGACTTGTGAACACATCTTATGAAATGAATTTAATTGCTCTATAATGTTGTCAGAATCATTGCATGCACTCTGTGCTGTAACAGTGACCTTGACCTCCCATGACTTCACGCGTCATTATGTTCTCAAGACAGATCCGAGCGACCTCTGACCTCCAATCACCCAATTATAATCAGTCCATCCTCGACATTTCGGCCAGATTTAAAGGCTCTCCTTCCATGTGCTTTTGAGTTGCCGTGCTTTGTGCTTCTTCTGGGTCCCTTAAGACCCCCCGAGAACGGTGCCACCCGATGGGCTTCCGAGGTGAAGGTCGCTGTTCAGCCAGAGCATTTCTGGAGCCGTCACATCTGTTAGCAGTGGAAACATTCGAGCACGAGTGGCGCAGCTGCTTCCGCGCGGCACCTCGCCAGGGAGCAGAGTTCAAGTCTTTTTTTTGGGAGTTGAGGAAACATCTCTGCGGCCTGGCCTCCACCGGCGCTCAGGCATCGGCGTGCAGTCCCGGTGGCACTGATACCGGTTAGTCTCCACCCACTTAGTCTCCACCCAGGGTCCCGAGGCAGCAGCACGTCCTCCCTTCTGGACTCACTGATTTCCCCAAAAAGTAGGAACCTTCCCGTCAGTGTTGTAAGCGATTGTCATGTTCAGCCAACAGATTGTCCAAAGGGACCTTAGATGAGTGTTGTGACCTTTCCAGTGAGCAATGGGGTCGCCATGAGGGTCGGTCCAAACCCCCCTCCACCCCACCGCCTTTGTCTTCATGTGAGTGTCAGGAGTTCCTCCATCAGAGAGAAATAGATGATATTATTTGTAGAATCAGGTCAGTAAACATCCAGAGGACCCTGAGACTTGTGCAGACTTGCTGTTTGTTTGAGTTTAGCTGAGCTTTTAACGATCCCTTCATCTGCACTGTTTGAGCCCAGCTTCATCAGCAGCGGCGTCCCTCAGGGCTCCCCTTGTTCCTCCTCACATCATACTGGATCAAAAAAATGGCCGCACGAGACTGCAGCCTGAGAATCAGATCAGGCAGCCATGATGCCGCACAGAGACAGAAGCCCATCAGCTCATCTCGCTGAAATCCAGAGCTCGTAGAAGGGTTGGATGACAGGAGATGACCTGAAAGCTGAGGGTGACCCCGCGGCCCACAGGCTTACGTAACATAGCAATTTACTCGGGCTTGCTTATGTGGATGTTTTGGTGTTCACACTGATGCACTCTCAGCTGGATGGGCCATGTTGTTATTTCCACAGCAAATATATTTCTCGGGCAGACTCGAGGCGACACTGATGCTGCACCAGGCAGAACTGGAGGCTCTTTCAGCCGCTGCGCTAATTTAAGAGTGCGGCTTAAGTCTCAGATGGCCCGTCTGGTCGGGACTGATAGAAAAGACGACGGGAGTCAGAGAGCAGCCGCCCCGCCACGTGATTTATGATCGGCCCGTCATCAGACTGGCGTGGAGAACACTCCACCCGCAGATCCGGCTCCAACCCTCTCCGGGGTTCCCAAGTGCAGGCTGAAGTGTTGCAAACACTCGTTCCTGCCAGTGGCCGTCAACCTTTCAAACACTAATATTTAATGCAGCCGCTGGTCACGAGGGACGTGCAGCGCTGCCATTGTGTAGTATGTACATGCATGTGGGCGTGGTCAGGGTGAGGTGTGTCGCCGTTAACGGCACGACAGAAACGCCCCGCTTGGAAAGGTTCCTCCAGCCACTAATTTTCTTCCAAGCAGTCACCATGACATTCGGCCATAACGTTAAAACCATAGAATACAACAGCCCTGCAATCATGTGATGCAGTTGCACTGTACTGGGTTACAGTACAGTTCAGTATTTTGGTCATCCCACTCATATGCATCAGGGTGACCAAAATATTAGGGACCCCTCTCAGTGTAAGCCAGCACAGTCCAACAGCGTCACAAATTACAGTCCCAATAACAATCATTAACAATATTAACATTATTATTTAGGAAATATTTGGTCACCTGAAAGCGTGTGAGTGGGATGACCAAAATATTAGGGAGACCTCTCAAGATCACTGAAGACCTTCAAGGACTCCTGGAAGACCCTCAATGCCCCCTTTTCCAAAGACACCCTGGAAAAGGAGTCCCTAATATTTTTCCCGGGCTGTTGTATTATACTCGATGATGGACACGCGGCGGTCATAATGTTATGGCTGTTGGGTGTGTTATTCTCATGTCTGATCAAGTGTGTTTGTAATCAACATCGTGATGAAACTGTCAGTGGAATCAGTCGTGTAAACGTGTTGGAATCAAAGTATGAAGAAGAAGAAGCATGAGACAGAAACGCAGAATCTCAGTCGAGCACCTGGTGACACCAACTTCAAAGCTTCATCAGTAAAGAGTTCATTCAGCAGTGTTTTAGGGTTTCACACGAGAAATTCACAAATAGCTGTACATCTGCACACACTCTGAGGAGTGGTCGGGTGTGCGTGTGTGTGTGTGTGTGTGTGTGTGTGGAGGGGGGGGTGCAGATGCTGAATGCAGGTCAGAATCCGCTGTGACTGTGAGAGATTATTCCCATCGTTCCTCTGGGACACATGCTGATGCTCGCTGGATCATGCTAATGACCCGACACAATGAACGGCAGAAACCAACAGCTGGAATCACGAGCGCGCACACACACACACACGCAGACACACACACACACACGCACACACACACTCACGCACTGTATTTACAATGTAGGGCAGCTTCACTTTATTACTGTTTTCCTGCTGCACTGCGGCAAAGTTTGCCAAAGTCTCTGCAACCGAGTTCCTCTGCTCTCCTGTGTTTGTGTCTGGACTGGCTTCTCTCGGAGAAACAGACTAACGCACACACACACACACACGCACACGCACGCACGCACGCACGCACGCACGCACACACACACTCGCTCAGCCCTGTGCGAGTCGCTGTCTGTGGATGTCTGAGATAACGTCACCATTATCTGTATCTGTCCAGGCATAATCCAGACCTGGATGCAGCTTAATCCAGACAAGCCGGACCTGGATGCAGCTCAAACCCAGAAGCTGTTGATTTATGTATTTATTTTTTAAGATTCATTTATTTAGTAGTTAAAAAGATACATTCATAATGGATTTGAATTGAACCTCAACTGATGGGGGTTGCTCCAAAGCTGCAGCATTTATCATTCAGTGTTACAGAATAAACAGACCTCAGATATCTTACCGCCGCCGCCGCCGCGTCTCAGGCACGATCGCGTGTGCTGGTTTTAGATGTAATTTGTAATTCTTAGATTATAAACAAGTTCAGACTGATGTGGTTGTGACTGCCGGCGTTGTGAGGGACTCGAGGGCGCCGCCTCTGGCCGCCGTTGGCGCTGTTACCGTCATCGCCGATGACAGAGCCAACGACTCAGCCGGACAGCAGCCGGATAACAGCCGCGGGAGAACTTCGACATTTTTCAGTCTTCCAAAATTTTCAGGTCAAAACAGCTGATTGGACCAAAAAAAAAAGAAAAAAAAAAGGGTTTTCGTCTGTTGAGCACGAAAACAAGCGGGCTGAGAGCAGGAGCTGTTAAAGGTTCATCCTCCGACAGTCTTTATTCGCTACGAGTTGTTGTTCCGAATGTCGACCGTCGCTATGGTAACAACCCGGGCGACCAATCAGAGCTTTCCATTCACCTTTCACTTCCCCTGCTGTTTGTTTGTGGCCTCCTTCAGGTCCTCCGGTTCTGCTTCAGCAGTTGGATTTTTTTTTTTGTCCAGAACCAAACTCAGGCCAGGTTTTATGAAAAGGAGGAATTTCTATGGCATCACTGACCATGTTGCATCCGTCCTGCGGTTCCATCCCGTTCTCACTCATCATGAGCAGCGCAGGAACGACCCGTTAGCCAGCAAACCTCACCTTCAGCTCCGCCGACCAGCGCAGTGGATTTTCATTTTGTCGGGCCACATCTGGGAATCTGTGGGCGTCTTTAGCGCTCACGAAGCTTCGTCAGCGGCGCTTTTGTTCGCACGTTCATTCATTGGTGGAATCTGGCTGACCCACACACACACACAAGCACACACACACACACACGTGTGCGCACGTCCGCCTCCTCCTCCCATTTTTATCCAGTCAAAGTTCATGAAATCTGAGAATGTGCATTCATTTAAAACACCATAGTTGTATTGTGGCTGTCAGGAAGTCTACCGCGCAGGACGTATGGATCCATTCAATAATTGCTGAGCAGTAACATACAGATTTAATGTCTCTGTCTACAAGTGTTCTTGCTCTTTGCCTTGGAGGACAGTTCATGCACAGTAACTCTGTTACACACGGGAGAGGATGGAAATGCGTTGATGTGAGCAACGGTCCGATATCCCGGAGGGCAAATCTGTGCATCCCTGACAAACCATCGACCTTCATCACTTCTACCGCAACGTTATGCTTTAATGCCACGTCGATCCTGAACCGTGGAGCGCTCTCCAGCGCAGAATCGGGAGAGCAAAAACATTTGTGGATTTATCGAATGCTTGAGATACTTGAGACCACTGTCTTCATTCACAAAGATGATATACTGTGTGATATAATATGCAGTTTTGGTTGTGACACAAATCCTCTCAGTTGCCTCCAGCGCCTGAAACCTGCCGATACCAAACCTGAATTCTAGTCCACAGGGATCAATATTTGATGCTCTCTGGTTTTCTTCATGTGAGCGGCGGCGTCTTCTCCAGTCTCAGCTGTTGTCTGCTGGTGATGTCATCATGTACTCCGACCGGCTGACTCTCAGGCTGGCTGTCAGGAACCGGCGGTGAACTTTGAAGCCTTGCAGGCTTTTCTGACTTTTGGACTTTCAGGTCGGAATAAATGCAAAAATCCCGAGCCTGAAGGGGGATAATAACGTTTTTGCAGATAACCAGAGTTACAGGATCTGTTACTGGGCGAGTCCCAGAGCGCGTGGAGCAGCCAGGGAGGCCTCATCTCCAGCGAGGAAAAGGTTTCCCATCTGAATGCGACTTCACAAGGTTTATCGGAGTGGCGGTTTTCATGTGACCTGCAGACGCGCTGCCTGTTTCCATGGTTACGACGCTGTCACCGTTACTGACAGTAAGACGCGACGCGTTACTGAAACTAAACTCGAAGCCGTTTCCATCCGAGCGATCCGAGCAGGCTCAGCCACGGAGGAGGGACGGGAGGGGGCGGGGCAACCACATAGGTGATGGTGATTGGCTGAGGTAACATTTGATGGTTAGCCAACCAGAGGCAGAGTTGGGCAGGTGTTCTTCACACACCTGAGGTTGGGCCGGTGGGCGGAGTGAGGCGCAGAGTGGGCGGAGTGTGAGGTCCTTCCTCTCTGGGACCCCTCCTGTGGCGCCAGCCACGGTTCTGTCTCCCGGGTCAGACCCGCAGCACCGGCCCGACCCGGCAGTTCTCTTAGTCGTCGTTTCGCCAAACGCATAGTGATGTTTCCGTATAAAGAATTTACAAATTGAGACATTTGTAAATTCATCAGGTTCGGCGAACAGATGCTAGCGGATGATATCAAGTTCAGAAAAGAAAAACTTTGAAAGGGCACAAAGTCACAAAGTGTTCTGACAGAATTAGTTTCATCTTCCTAAATCTTGAATTCTTGGAAGTTTTCAGCTCAGCCTCATGAAACTCCGTAAACAGTCCACACCTGTCGCCCGGGAATCACGCCGCGATTTTCTACTCAGAAGCGTGCGGAAATTTTATTCTTGGAAAAAAAAAATGTTTGTAGAGACTTAGCAGCATGCTAACGTTGCTAGCTCCGACCGCCATTCAAGCAGCAGGAGTTTTGTCTTCATCAGCATGTGAATTATGGCCAGAAATGTGTTCTTGAGGGCAGAATAAGCTTGAACTTTGACCGCCAAGTCCAAGTGGATGTTTGTGCCGCCCAGCGTGTGTGTGCAGTCAGCATGTTCTCAAAGAACCTCGCTGGGCTTTTTGCACGTGACGTCACACGATACCAACGTGATGCTGTCGGTGTTTGCTGCTGCGGTTTTTTGCGCATTCTGGTCTCAGGCGTGTGAGTGCCCCCTCACAGGTGTGTGAGCGCCCCCTCACAGGCGTGTGAGCGCCCCCTCACAGGCGTGTGAGCGCCCCCTCACAGGCGCGTCTGCACATTCACACACTCTTTGACGCACTGATTTTTGTGCACGTTTGCGAGTGCGTCGCCTCGGCAGTCGCCGCGTGCTCCAGTAAGCGCCGTAGATTACCTGAGCGTTCACAGGCGAAGCAGATGGATTCTAACTGGTCGAATTGTAGGCGTCTCTCAGCCGGTCTCATCCGGTGACATTTACAGCTGGGGTCAGAGGTTGAGGGCGGAGCTCCAGCCTCAACCCTCCAAGGTTTGTATGCCGGTTGAGCCGCTCAGTGGCTTTTGAGAGGATATAGAACCATGAATGAAATCCCTCCCATTCAGAGGTAAACAAACATTCTTTCATGGGGCTATATTGGAGAACGGATCAGGTCCTGTCACCATGGCAACCATAGGGGAGTTCTCCTGAGTTTAAACATCAGTAGTGAGCTGAGAGAAGATATGATTATGAATCTGCTCAGAAATGTGAAGGTGATCTGGCGCTTGTGCTCCCGTCTGCCTGCTGCGACGTGCTCTGCATTTTCCATCACTGAGAACCTATTTTACATGCGACCGATTTTATCTTCTGATTAATCATATTGATTGAAATTGTCTCCTCCGACCACGTCAACAACAAAGCAACCGCGCCATCTCCTACTTCCATGCACAGTTGGGCGCACTTTTCTTGGGTGTCCGCCAACATGGAGCTCCGACGCGGCCGCGCCAGCGTTATGAAAATGGAGCACACTTCCTGTCTCGCGAGTGGGCGGCGGCGGCGGCGGCGGCGGCGGCGACATCAGCATTCTAAATGTTATACTCCAGCCTGGCAGCCCGCCTGCCTGCGATGGCGGATTTTAACTGCATAAACCCACATGACGGCGTTTGTCGCCGCCGCCCCTCCACCGTTTACCTCGTTCACCTGGTAATGACGCGCCACCGCTGAGGAAGCAGCCGCGCCATCTGTCTCCTGCACGTCTATTAGATCCAAAAGTTTATTTTCCTAACTGCGGCGTTCTCAGGCCTTTGGCACCGGCACATCTGGGCACGGCAGCGATGGACCGTGGTGTCCGGTTACGTTTCCACTGGCAGCGTTCAACGGAAAACTCACTAAATATAGACTCCGCTGTAAAAAATATCTGACGCGGCTTCATTAGGTCAGAGGATGTGCTTGATAGTCTGGCTCCTGACTGCTCCCCAGTGGCCAAAACCCACATATCATTCAGATTGCTTTAATGAATTCATATCTTTGCTCGGGGAGGGCCAGAACGTACCAATGGGAGAAACTATGATTAATTTCCCTACCCGCCCGCCCCTGGCAGCACCCTTCACCTCTCTGGAGTCACGGTCGTTACGTGTAAGATACACACTCAAATATTTCTCATCCAGAGTAGACGGGAGCATGGGAACCAGATTTCCGCTCAGAGATCCGTCATCTGGTCCTCCGGTCCGGCGGTCCGGCGGTCCGGCGCAGAGATCGTCCATCACGCCGGACGATCACTGCTGGCTGGGATTCATGCGGCAGCTCCGGGCGCTCGAGGCCTCACTGCTGCAAGCGAGGGGGCGGGGGGGCGCTTCCATTCCAGCGGGGACTGCCGCCGTTGCCCCCCCCCCCCCTCCCCCGTCCAGCCGGAGCAGCTCGGACGTTGCCGCTCTGCTGCACTTTCGTCATTGTTGTGTTTAATGTCGCAAGAGAGCAAAAAAAACTCAGATTTGAGCAGCCGCTCGGCATCCGGACTGAATGTGGACGTGCCAAGAACGGATTTGGGCTGGCGGGTGCGAGCGGAGCCAAAAAAAACTGTTGACACCAAAACCTTTGTGAGTGTGGCGCTCAGCAGACTGGCACCCCTCCCTCCTGACCCTGCAGCGGGGTTGGGGACAGGGCCCGGCTGGACCTTATAGGGGGCGCTTGAGACCTGGCAGCTCTTTTACCTGCCTTCCACTTGACCCTCCTGAACGCCTGTCAGAGCGAGACCTCCTCCACAAACAGAGCACCACCCAGACTGCAAGGCCCAGAAGTTCTTTGTCTCAGGTTCATGGACTTGAATGACTGATATGATGTTTTTTTTTCTGAATTTCCACCTTGTTTTGGCAAAGCTAAACCGACTGGCGGTGCTTTAAGGTTGCAGGACAGACGGAATCTTTGGTGGTTGTGGTGAGCCTCCCATCATGAGAAAATGCTTCCCCACCACAGAAAGATCTTCTGGCAGTCGGTGGGGTCGATGACCTCCTGAGGTCGTACAGCCCCCTTTTAGGTCCAAAGACAAGCAAAGATCCAGCAGAAGCCTGATCTGTCCGGTGAGGAAGCAGGTACCGTCACCAAGTCCAAAGTCACCCAGTCCGCTCCACCGGCCCACCTTCAAACGGAGGACCTCCACCTCTGAGGGAGCAACTCTGCTCCGCTGCAGCCGATATGGTGGATCCACCTTGCAGGATGAATTCTTGAGTGACTCAGGATCTCACAAGTTATGCGATTATATGCAAAGTCTGAGAAGGACGTCGCAGTAGCTGGAAAAGAAAGTGGGTGCCAAACGGGAATGAGGATGAGAGAATTGGAATGGGAGCAGCGGGATGAATCTGGGAACTGAGCCGGCCTGTCGGCTTGAGTCCAGGCTTGGAGAGCCTGGCAGGAACCGGAGGAACCATGGCAGCTCAGCGGCAGGAGGTGAGCGGAACGGGCAGGTGGAAACCTCATATCTCAAAAACATCATCCACATTTTGTATCTAGAAGGTTAAAGGTCAACTCGGCCGTGACTCCACCCTTTTCTTGCTAACACAATATTTCGGGGATGGCTCCTCCACCTCCGTTAGTATATCTTATTATTTTTAGCATGATAGCCTAGCATGATTATTTGACAGATGTCTATGAATTGCTGAGAGGACAATTTATTTTGCTCCTAATAATACCTCAATCATTTGAAGTCTTCACCTAATACTGCACGTTATCCACAGAAGCGGGTGCAGACTGCCTCTTGGCCATTTTATTGGATGCAAAAAAAGCGCAATGTGGTAATTCTGGCCTTATTAATTTTTTTTTTTTTTGCGACTCATATCGTTATTGAAATATTGAAACATATTAATTTTCCTCCAGCCTTGCAGCGCCGGCGGCGGCAGAGCAATTACTCACTGAACAGCACTCAAAACCCTGGTCGCCTAAAAGATGGAATTTGCTGTTGACAAAAAAAAGTTGAGCTCCCTTTTTATGTCACTGATGCCACCATATTTATGATTTATGGTGTGTATTTCCTCCCGCTGTCTTTCCCAGCGTCTCTCCGTCTCAGCTCAGTGAAAAACTTTTCTTTTTTTTTGCCACCATTTGTAGCTGATGAATCTTTTGCACTGAAATTTGCTCTTATTGTAATTATTGTGATAGTAATTTGCTAATTCCATCAAATGGGTTTAGATGATCTGTTGTGTTTGTTTTAAATGTGAAAGAGGTGAGTTTCCAGCCGTGGCAGCTAGAACACATCAGCATGATTAGAACATGTGACATTAGAACCCGTTTGGTGTCCCAGCGCACAGCAGCGGAACTGTACTCCAGAACGGAGGCTCGCCTCTTAGAGCCGTTTTGATTTGGTTTGTTTCATGATAATGTGACCTGGTCTCAAATCAGCTACCAAAAGTGTGGAAAATTAACTTCTGAAGCAGTGACATAAAAGTAGATAGAATGTAGATGTCCGTTACACTAAAGCTGAACAAAACGGGATATTTTAAAGTATAAAAAGCGGCAGAGTCATTTGCTTTGACGTCTCGGACGTCTGAATGGAATCTGAGTGAGTGTAAACGGTGCGACCTCAAACAGTCGTGACGGAGGAGTCAACGTCCACTTACAGCTGGTTTCTGCAGCGCCTGAGTAGCTCAGCGGCAAACGCGTACAAAAGAAGAAGAAGAAGGCAGGGTTCGGGTTTGGTTCTGAAGGTCGAACCTGCCCTCGAATCACCAGCAGCACCTTCGGCCGCGGCTGTGACGGCTTGTCTCGAGGGGAACTTATCAAACGTCGGCAATTCTCTCTGAAGATCGGGTTTCCTGAGCCTTCAGAGCCGCCGGCAGCACCTTCCCCAAAACAACCACCGGACTCGCTGTTGTTGCAGCCGAGAGCCTCCCCGGCAGGATGCTGGGTAAACTGTTAATATGCATCAGGCTGATGGCTCACTCGGGGTTCTGATACCTTTATGGAGGCGTTCTGGTGCAGGTGGTCATTTCTGCCCGTGCAGGGACTTCTGAATCTGCTGAGTTTGGTTCCTCAGTTTGGGCCTTTTTACCGAATGTTTTTCTCTGCGTCTAATCAGCCACTTTAATGCGCCACAGTTGTCAGTGTTTTTTCGGTGCGCTGGATGTTCTCGGGGCAACTCGGGTCTCTGGCCGTGTGTGTGTGTGTGTGTGTGTGTGTGTGTGTGTGTGTGTGTGTGTGTGTGTGTGTGTGCGTGCGTGCGTGCGTGTGTTGTTGCAGTCAGGAGCTTTACTCTCCTTCCCGCCTCCGGCGGTGGGAATCCTGATTCTTATTCCGCTGCTGAGCCGCCGTGGTTCTGCTCATTCTCAAACCCTTGACGGCGCCTCACAATTGCACGTTGCATTATCTTCGATGAGGTCTCTCAGTGCTGCCTGCAGATAACGAAGCAATCATGGAGCTTAATGGTGTGTGTGTGTGTGTGTGTGTGTGTGTGTGTGTGTGTGTGTGTGTGTGTGTGCATGTGTGCGCGTGTGGTAACAATCATGAATTCCAGAAGGGCTTTAAAGAGTAAGTTGTGCAGCTCATGATAAACAGGCTTTTGGGATGCGTGTCCGACTCGTGCGTCACCACAACCAAAAAGCTGCAGGCGTAAACCTTGGAAAAAAAAACACCTGGACGTCACCAAACCTCAGAGAAGCTCCAGTGAAACGGACTCAAGCCCGTCGCCATATATTGGTCTCTAAAACAAGACATAGGAACAATTACATGTCACGTCCCACTTTTTTTAAATCATACTTTTGATTCCATGATGAGCGGTGAGCCCGAGTTAGCAAGAAACAGGTGAGGGGCTTTTGTTTGGAAGACAGTGCAGCAGTTTCACCTTCTGCCGTGTTTCAGTCCATCATCTCACGTTCCAGCTCTCCTACCAGGGTTCTTCAGTGGTCCCATGGCCTGGGTTCTGGTCTGGTTGTAGAGTGTCGGCTCGTTGTGTCTCGGTCCTGACCCCTAAAAGCAGCCATGGAGTGTGTGACGTGTGACACGGTTCCTCATGTTTGTGGCGTTTCCATCATATCTGAGCTGATGTGACATAAACGGTCGTGTTGTGCCTCTCGTCCAGCTCCTCCTTCCCTCACGTGCTTCCGTGCGCCAGCTTTTTCCTGCAGAGGGCGCCGCCCCCATTTCCGGCGCCGCCATCCGCCGTCTCTGTTATGTTCACACCATCCACTCTCCGGGCGCCACTTCCCGGTTCCATGCGACGTCACGTTGTCGATTGGCTTTTAGCAAATAGCGTTCTGACGTTTGTGAAGTGATCCGGACTCCCCCGTTACTTTCCGCCCCGCACACGCCGTTTTCCAGTTTTTGCTGCGTCTGTTTTTGGCCAAATTCCGATTGTGGTGTGAGCGGATCTCCGCCCTGAGCTCACCTGGGAAGCAGACTTAGCAGGTTGGCGAGGAGGCTTCAGGTTTAACTCTGTGTCACAAAGGTAGTGCCCCCCCCCCCGCAGGTTAGCGAGCTTTTATGATTTGAGGCGTCGGGGCTCCATTCTCAGTAGGAGCAGTGACACCTAGTGGCAGACTGACGATAAGGCAGCTAAAGAGCACATGACTCTTTTAATCCAATGACAATATGATATGAAACAAATCATAAATGAGTCATTTTTTTGACCTTTCTGTCATCTGGGATGGTTCCATGTCCACCATGTGCTCCTTCAAGGTTTCATCTAAGTCACGTTTTTTTAATTCTTGAACCATTTTTTGGGGCGACGGTGGCAGTTTTCGGGAGCGATTGTACCCGGAGTGAAGAGGGAAGTGTGTGTTTATGGGTGTTTGAAGGGTTTTTTTGGGCCTGGCAGGAAGGTGCGTTGGACGCGGATGAGTTGTTGCGTCAAAGGCACATAAAAGCTCGTGCAGCAGAAGTTCGACGCCAGTTAGACCTCATTATCAAAATGCTCCCAAAGTTTCAAAACTCATTTTCCAGTCATAGACGGCATCGCTCATCAATCAATCTCCTCCCCTTGAAAGCTCCTGAGCTTGTTATGTCTGACTGATTCCTCGTACGAGCAGGCGCCAGAACCTTCACAGCCGTCACGCCCGAACAAAAAAACCTTCATGTACGGGAACAGAAACTCTGGCAAAAAAAAAAAAGTGCGGAAACATCGCGACTGGTGACAGCGATGATGCCTTCAGAGCTTCGGTAGGCTCCGCCCATCTCCACTGCAGAGGTCATCAGTTACAAAATACCCATCTGCTGACCAATCAGTTCTAAGAGTTCCCTGAAGAGCTTATGTGAGCTAACGGGTGTGCATATTGTTTTTTTGTAGAGTTTCATTTGATCAGTGTCTGTTTTTTTATTTGACTCTTTATTTGCACTGCCTCAAATTATTCATTTCATGTCCACCATCTGATTGTCTTCAGCAGGGAGAAGTACTGGTGTTTTGTGGGTCTTTGCATGGCAGCTTAAGCCCGACACAAATACTGATGGAGGAACTCGAGTTACCATTTTGAATACTTCATATATTCATATTTCATTTGCATGTACTACCCAAAGTGCAATTGATTATTGTCCATCGCCCCACCATGTTGCCTGAAATTAGCTGGAGAAGTAGCCCTTACCCTACCTAACCCCACCCTAACACTAACCCTACCTAAACTAACCCTATCCTAACCCTAGCCCTAACACTAACCCTACCTAAACTAACCCTACCTAACCCCACCCTAACACTAACCCTACATCGCTTACCTGGAAACAACGACACGTCCTTTCACTCTTGCAGCTTGTCTGGCTGAAGAACTGAGGTTTTCCCTCTAGTTACCTCTACTCCTACCTTCGAAAAGTAAACGCATTAACTTAATATCTCTTCTAACCTCACCCACATCATCTTGACTAACCTTAACCACTTTGGACCCCTGGCCCTAACCCTAAGAAACCCCTATCCTTCTATTCTCTCTCCCTTCTTTTAACCCCTCCTTCTCTTTTATCTACTTTTTAAGACAGAAGAAGATTTTCCTAAAAAAAAAAACCCTCATTCCTCTCCCCCCTTTTTAAGAGTTCCTTAGTTTGACACTACAGGTAAAAATGTGTAAACAGGCATTAAAGAAATATGTGATTACCGTGGCCCGAGAACTCAATGCTTTATGCATTCTTTAACTAACCTACCTAACCCTACCCTAACACTAACCCTAGCCCTTAACTTACTACCACGCATCAGTGCTCAAGCATTAACTCTTACCCTGTTGTGTAGAGAGGTCAGTGTTGTTTCCACATATCAAAGTTGATAAATCTATGAAATTGCGTATCGTCGTGGCGAACGATTGCCGAGTCATGGTCAGATAAGCCTTAGTAAAAAGGTGGATAACATTTTTGGATTTGTAATCAATTACTCAGAATGAAAGTGTTGTTATGAAGCACTGTGAGTGATTTGTTTAAGCACCTTGAAGCAGCGCAGCCGTTAAATCAGCCTGGCATTTTTGGGCCAAAAGTGCCGATGAGTTCCACCGCGCGTTCCGTCCTCTGATGGAATGACGGCTCCGACGCTCCTGAATGGACAGAAGAGAGAAAAACGCTGATTACAGATTAATGATCATCAGTCATTCGCTGAGGAGAAAACAGACGCGTGACATCACACGGCAACGTGACAGGGGACATAAGCGAGGGAACACACACGCAAAAACACACCTGTGGCATAAACCATCCATCTTCATTCGGAGGATATTTATGCGCTGATTAGCATTCTTATTATGGAAATATATGTCGCATCGGGTGGCGTTCTGTACTGTTTAAAAATCCTCTTCTGTATAAATGCTTGATAAAAACATTTTCTCGGCAACCTGAATAAGCTACAAGGATATTTGTGCTGCAGGGATGATTCCTGAATCTATAAATAAATTATGGGACAATAAAGTCAACAGAAAGAATAAATTACAAATTGAATTTTGTAGATAATTTGTGCAATGAAACGCGGGAGGAGTCGCATCAGCCTCCCGCTGGGGGACAAGATGACAGCAGACCTCCGACTGGCCGGAGAAATCATGGTAAGACAAGTGTGGCGGTAAAAAGAAAAAACAAACGAAGTTACGATATCATGATTAGGTGTATGATCACTGATGAGGAACCCAGATTTGATTGGTCGGGAGTGAGAGTGTGTGAGTTGCTCGGTCCCGTCAGTGATTCTGGCGTCGCCAGCAAACGCCCTCGTCCAATCACGACCGCGCGCTATCTAAGTTTAGCTAACAGCCATAACTTTGCTGCACGTTACGTGTGAGGTCACTTAGAGGATTCAGCTTGTCGCTATGGGTCCCGATAGGTTTGTCATTTGGACCCATCAGATGTGCTAAGTAACAAACTAAAGTCGTGTTAACTAGCTAGTCAGGCTAACTACTGTAGCTAGGCTAACTAGCTCCCCCGTTCCAAGCGGAAACTACTTGGTCTGACGTGGGAGCTTCTACTCTCTGGGTGAAGTTCCAAAGTAATGATGGTTCCTCACGAATGTGAAACACTGCAAAGGAACAGACACACTGAAGGAGAACCGTCCATCCAGGCTGGCGGGGCGTCCTGGGGGGTACGTGGACGAGCACGGACGCCTGAAGGCTCATGGGCAGTTAGATGCTTGTAGTTATGAGCCTCACCAGAGAGAGCAGGGCTAGCCCTCCATGAATGCTAGCGCTAACCCTGACCCCCGGGATCATCTCTATCCTCTCTGTCACTGTCCTCCCTTTCTTTTTACAGCATGTTGGTTCTGTGATACTCATCATGAAGCCGATACATGGAAAGGGCGGACCCCCGCGTGGCTCTCGTTTTCTCGAGGGGGTTTGAGTTAGGCAAAAAGTGGCTCTGTCAGACGTGACGTGACAGAGAGACAAACGATGTGAATGCAAACAAACAAACAAACAAACAAAAAAAGCCCCTTTGTATGCATTTGTTGTCTCTGGGTTAGAAGATGGTGGGATGGGACGTGTAGTAGACGTGTTACTTGTGGGAAAGGTGGTCAAAGCTGAAATTTCGGGCGAAGTCGGAAAACTTTTGATGTCCAAGTGAAGTTGAACGTGAAGTTATTGTCCTCTGTATTCATTTAGATGTGAACCTTAAGCGTTGCTGTTGCCAGGGTTAGCTGATGTTCTAGTCCTGATCAGTTGGCCTCTCTGACCCACCTCAGCAGCGTTTGGAGCCTGTTTTCCTGTTCTCTAGTGCTGGATTGTGGACTGTGTGTTTGAGGGTCCCGGTCTCACGCCCGTCAGCGGGGGGGCCTCAGCACGCTCTGCTGCCTCTTTGCAGTCTCACGCAATCAATGTGTCTTGTAATGTGTCAGGAGGCTCAAAAGTAGAAAAAAACCAAGTGTGGGTGTTCAGAGGAGATGATTAATAACATGGGCCGACCTATTTACCTCATTATGTGAAACTTTGGCTCGTTTGATATAACATCTGGTAAGAATATGGAAGAGGGTGAGGAAAACCGTAATATACACACCCACTTCAGGACATATTCTGTCTTTGATCTGTTCGTCGTGCCATAATTCACAAAGCACACTGAGACGTGTCACTCTGATGGCTGAAGTTTCCCCTAAAAACCCGAGTCCATCAGGAGTCCGTAAGTCTACAAGGGAGAGACAATTGAGTTGTAGCCCGACCACGAGGGTCCTGGCTGCTCATCCAATCAGGCCTCCCAGCTTTCATGGAGGAGGAAGGTGTGAAGGCCGAACGTGGCCGAGAAAAACTGGATTTGAAAATTAAGGAATTTCTGGAAATCCGCCAGCGGACGAGTGCTGGGTGCCGATTGGTGCTTCCAACTCTCGTCTCCGGCGCCGAGCTGAGCAGGAAGGCCAGCAGCCGGGTCAGCTGCCGGGTCGGCCGCGCGCCGCGACGCGCCAGCGGAGGTTCTAGTGAAGGAAAACAAGCCTGAAAAGGGCCATTGACAGCTTGGACGGGAAATGGAGCCGGAATTAGTTTTGGGTGGCTGCTGATTAAATCGGGTGCAGGAATGACAGACTGGATGCGGCGGATTTGCACCAGTGTCTTCCCGCAGCCACCCGGACTGGCCCCCCCCCCTCCCTGATTGGTTGGTGCCGCTGCCAGAGATGATCAGACATTGGCTGGAATCGCAGACAGCAGCTGGAGGAGCAGAAGGCAGCTGAAGACATAAACAAGTAAGGAAACTTCCAGCGCTGGAAGCTTCCTTACTCGTTTATGTCTTAAAAACAAGTCGACTGATGGCTCACGCCATATTAACGCCATATTAGTTATGGCGTAATGTTTGTATGTTTGAGGAAAGGTAATAACGTGAGCTGGAGTCTCTGCGGCTGCTTTTTACCACCTCCCGCCGCCGCGGTTTTATGAGCGTCCCGACGCCGACGCCGCGCTGGCCCTTTCCCCGAATTCAACTTCAAATAAAAAATCCCATCTTATAAAGAAAACGCTAAAATTAACACAAAGGTCAAAACAAAGGCTAATGAAAAATTCATGCATCATTTTAATAACCCAATTATCCAGCGGCGCCCGGCTTTATCCACGCGAGATAAACCGCTGACTGGCAAACGTCGCCGCTGACGCGCCTTAATCACCAGAGCAGAAGGCAAACCTCAAATCAAAGGATGGGGGGTTGTCCGTAATCCACGTGGATCACAGGTCCTCCAGAAGATGAAGATTACAGATTGAGACTGAAAGTCCTGAACTTTGATCACGTCACGGAGAAATCCACGCGGAGGAAGTCAGAGCGGTGAATCCAAACAACTGTCATAACAATCTTTGTAATACCAGAAAACAGGAAAAAAAAGTATGACATCATGTCCAAATTTTCATTATTCTAATCCCCTTTTAGATTATTTGCCATTGTTAGCATATATGAAAGAAACCATGCGGGTCAGGTGATGGAGCTTCATGAACGTGGTGAAGGTTCATCAGCAGACACACCAGATGTTTATGGCACAAACCCCTGGGGACCTCGGAAGCCTTCGGAGACTTTCTGGAAAACCGGGCACTTCCAGAACTCCTCGGCGGCTGATTGGACGAAAAGAGCCAATAGATGAAGAAAAGGCTTGAGCACCATTTGGCCTTTAAACTGGCCTTTTAAACTCCACTCTGACCGCTCGGCGTTGTTCACTGACCTGCCGTCACAGCTGAATTACATAATTCAGAGGTCGTCTTTGGGGCCAGAATTCAGCTCAAATCAACATCTCAGATTTTCGCAAATTTCTCTCTTGCTCCGCCCATTTCGCGATGCTCGGTCGGCGGCTGCAGACTTCAGTTTGGTTTTCAGCGAGCACGCTTGCTTCTGAGCTTCTGGGGGTGGACGCAGCTCTGCACATTTGTTGCCTTCTGGAATGAAAGAAACGTCTGGTTTAAAAGTGTGTTTCGGTGTTGTGGTTAATATTTTAGAGGGTTCCAGCCCAGAGGCCATGATAGGATTTACTGAGAGGAGGCGGGTGGTGCCACTGACAACTCTGGTGACGGGTGTTGTGGAGGCAGGTTTGCGTGATCTTCTCAGCGATGACCATGAAGGTCCTCATGATCCTGGTCTGGTCAGCTCCCGGAGGAAGAGGTGGTGCTGCTGGGCTTTCCTGGTCAGTTCCTCCTCCTGGAGAGGTTGGAGAGCTCCTCCGCTGCAGTGATTGAATGGGATGGAGAAGCATCAGCCGCTAACACCATCGCACGATTGTTTTACATGAACTATGGCTGATATCGTTCTGGAGCCACACGGTGGCGGTTTTACCTGCGACGCTGAAGGTCCACGATAGCTCAGAAAGTCATTCGAACCCAAACCACAATGTTTCCTGATGTCTAACCAAACCTTAATCATTGTTCCATCTGTGGGTTAATTATTTATTTATTAATCATTGATTTTCTCACAATGCAGAGAGGAAGTACCAGTATCTTCTCCAGCATGTGCACCAACCCTGTCGCCCTTAATTTCAGCGAAATAATGTTTTTTTTATTTTTTTTATTTTACAGTGTCCCAACTCTTTTTGAAGTGGTGTTGTAATTCGACCTGCTGTCTCTTTAATGTGACAGAGGAACCTTCATTGTGTTTGGGAACCGTGGTTCTGGAGGAGCTGCGCAGAAAAGGAGAAACGAGCAGCAGAGTTCTGACCCGCTTTCATGGCTGCAGGCTCGTCGGGTGTTTTCCGTTCTTGAGCTGTGGAAGCTCCTCACAGGCTCCCTTCCTTTTTGCCAAAATGCACAAAGGCACAGCGGTGACACCTCATTCTAGGAAGTTGAAGCTTCCTAAAAAAGGAGAAGGGTCCTGCACAGAGCAGGGCCACGTTTTTACAGTTATGGCGGACGAGCCATCGTGGTTATGAAGGCTGCAAATGAATATTGTTAACACTGTCAGCAGGAGCAAATTAGATCTATACACACATACACACACACACACACACACACCATGACTCAGCACTGCACAGAGGGCTTCTCTGTGTGGACTCAAGCCTCACGTGAACACCGGGTGTGTGATGTTTGCGGGTTACAGCTGCACTTTGGCTGTTATGAAAATCATCAGAAATCAACCATGAGACCAACACACAGCAAACAACCAATCACAGCGCAGGCGACCGCCATGCTAGCAGCAAACAGTCAGCATGGGCGAGTGACCCGGGTGACTTCAGTCCTGGACTGTACCGTCCCTCTTTGGGTGTCATCTTGCCTGAGATGGACAGGCAGCATCTGTTAAACGCATCTTCTCACAAGACGCCCAATTTCAATAAGTGTAAAATAGTAATGAACTTTACACGCCTGAGAAAAACATGACAAATAAGCAGTAACGAGTGTTTACAGTCGGTGTTTGATGCAGCTGGTCTCCTTCAGGGAGGCGATGAAGCGCCCAGCTGCCTCCTGTTTAGTCCTGCTGTCACCTGGAGCACCAACAGAAACACACTGTGGAGATCCACACCTGAGAGGCAGGTCCTGGTCCCCCTGGTCCTCCTGGTCCTCCTTGTCCTTGACTCATTTGGAGCAGCAGTCCACCACAGCACCGTAGCCGTTCTCTTTCGGGGTCCCAGTGGTTTAGTCTGGCGCTGTGTAGTTTTCTAGTAGTTTGGGTTCCACTTGTTGCAGCTCGTATTCAAATGTTCTCCATGACATCGGAAAGTTTCCCTCCACTGGCTTTCATCAAAGTTCTCCAGGACACTCGACCAAACCAGGTCTCCATGTGGACTCTCCCGCTTCCACATGTG
>CAAKHG010049567.1:4094-20146 GCA_901007715.1 Dactylopterus volitans | reverse complement strand
AGCTGCAGGTCGGCATGCTGCATAATGAATCCGACTGCCCTCCGCGCTGCTCTTCACCTCTCCTCAGACTATCAGTCTTGACCTCTCTCTCCCGCTCCATCTTGCATAGGTTTGGGGGCTGGGGAGCACAATGGCGTCATGTGAGTTTATTGTGACGGGAAGCTCATGCGGGGAAAATGATGATTCCCTCGACCCACGAGAGCCCAGTGTGACCCAGCTGTAACTGCCCCGTAAAATAAGATTGACATATTAAAGTCAAGATTGACTTTAACATGTAGTAACATGAGCTGAACATCTTGGTTTGGTCCTGTGACGACAACTGATCAATCAATGAGACAATCATAAGAAGGCGATATGACTATGGCTGGACACTGAGTGAATTTGGTTTGCCAGGACTTCATTCACAAAATGGCGGCGTGACAGAAGGGACTCGTCTCTAAAAGTTTTGTCACTAAATGTGAGTTCCAACCCATTTAACAATCCTAATGCGTTAAGTGCAGCTCCAACGGAACAATTAACCTGTTCTGACCTCATTTTTTGGAACAAATTGATATAAAGCAAGTTAGGAGAATGTGGTGGTCACGACATGGCATTAAACTTGCAACACGAGAAAAGAAAAAAAAAAGTAATATCAACACATCATCGAAAATCTGAAACTTGTTTTGTCTGGATAAATCTGACGAGAGTTAGATGTTTTATCGTTGAGCAAAACATATCCATTGACATGTGACACGGCAGTGACCGCATGAGCGTTTTAACACCGCATCTGTCATCTGACGTCCAACTGGCTCGAGTTGGTGCTCTGTAATAGAGCTTCTTTAATTTCAGCTGCTGTTTGAGCTGCACTGGGTTACACCAAGAGGGACTCCTAATAATTTGACTCTCTCGTTATACAAATAAGGGTAGAAATAATATTAGGGACACCTCGCAGTACGACACAGTACACCTGACTGGCATCACAAGTCACGGCCTCCAAGATGACCATGAAAACAAATCTCTCTCATACAGATTTAGTAAAGAGCGAGAGAAACATTGTGCGCCGGGCAAGTGAGAGTAAATTCAAGTTAAAACTGAATAAAACGACTACGTTGCATATTATTGTGCAAAGCAACCATAACATGCTGCAATACTAGATAGCCACTAGGGGTCAGTGTCAATTTATGTAAAATGCCGGGTGCTCTTCCTTCCCCTCAACCATACTGATGTCCTTGAATTGACTTATGAGAAAATTTTATTTTTTTTTCTTCCTTTCTCTCCAGCAGCAGAGCCATAAATGTGATATCATTACAACTCAAAACTACAACCATTAAGGGCGAGGCTGCTTACCAGGTTTGCAAGATGCAGGTGTCATGGTTGGGTTGCCCCTGCCATAGCTGTCTGGGTTGCCGTCTCCCCAGCCTCCACAGTTCCCAGTGGGTTTCCCCCAAGCAGACGTCCCATTGTCCACGCTGACCGTGGAGGATGCAGGTTCCCCCCATGAGCTGTCCGACTTTGCGTGGGAGCCCGTTAGCTCTCCCCATCCTGGAGGAAACACAAGGAAAGTCCATCAATAAAAAATATTGATTAAAAAAAAAAAACTAAAAAACTAAACATGGAAAGGCAATGAAAATACAGCCGTGGTTGTTGTGATAAAATCCCAACTTAAAATTACCTTCAAAATTGAGTCATTTGACGTTTTTTATTTTACAAAAAGGAATAGATAGACCAAAAATAAGTGATGTTTTTCAAGTCTGCCACTCTTTTTTTAATTTCGTTTTATTTGTCGACAGATCCCAATCTAACCTCTGATAGGCACCATTAGTCCATTTATCCCCAGCTGTGCAGAGAGGCAGAGACCTGGGCTTGGCTTAGCAGGATAGCTGACGGAGGGAGAAGATGCCTATTTAAGATTTGGCAGCGGCCGGTCACTCTTGGCGTGAAAGACACAGTGCTGTCTCTGGGTCTGTGGCAGTGCCAGGCTCAGCTTAGCTCTCTCTCCAGGGAGAGATCAAGACCTCAAGGCTGCTCCAAAATTATAGTTAGCATTCAATCCTTTAGCATGACAGGCCAAAGTGCCACGGTGATTTAAACTTGACATACTAAGGCAAAAGAAAGAAAAAAAAGGATTTTTCTTAAATTCTGCTTTTAGAGGTGAATAATATCAAGGAGTTAATTTTTTTTTTTTTTTTTTGTCGGGAAGCCAGAAAAACCCTGAGAGCATTATGTGGAGTCAGCATGCAGGGTCAACTGTGGGACAACAGGGGGCAGTTGCCCTACCTCGGCTACTCTGGAAACCTCTTCCCTTCAGCTGCTGACAGATGGTGACTCCCATATAATCACACACTTCCGATCAGTTTCAAACAGTTTGTGGCAAGGAGCGAATCCCCCCTCCCCTCTTTTACAAAGCACCGAGTAAACAGCATTCTTGCGCTTCCTCCGGGCACCAGCTCGGAGTTGCCCACATGGGCGGGCACGGTGGTGAGAAATGTGAGGCGCTCAAGGAGGGACCGGGCTGCCGCCGCTTAACTCATTTGGATAGTTGATTAGATGTAAATCCAAAGAGGGCAAGCAAGGTCAGTCAAGATTTTAACTTTAAGTGGATCAACAGCTTGGAGCTCAACGGTGCCTGGGGCAAACCATCTAACCAGCTTTCATGTTTGACACCATTACTTTGAGCGGCCAAGTGGAAAAGAAACAGTCAAAACTTACAAAATAATACGCGTCATCGGCGTGGGAGCCTCAAAGTTATCGCATCGTGTGCCGAGAGCATCCCGGCCCCTTTAATATTACTGCGTCAGCTGGATTAAAATGGAGGCGTGGCGGATCTCAGTTTAGACTCCACTGATGATGACATTTGTCGTTTCATGGCACACGAGCTTAACCCGGAGTTGACTGAATGAGCTAAGATCAGCTGTTCTAAAACCGACAACTGAAGCGATGTAAATGTCACTTCCTGCCCGTCTCCGCAGGGACACGCACCGAGCCCCATTGCAGGGTAACGTTTGTGACCGCCTTAAATCGTCAAACTGGTAGGTGGGGGGCTCCTGCTGATACATAGGGGGTCGTTGAGGTCCAGTTAAACACCAGAGACCCTCCCCCAGCTACAAGTCAGAACCGAGAAATCTCTCGGATATGAGGAAAAACGTCTGCAAACAGCCAAAAACAGAAATCCAGTTGCCATCGATTTAGGCGCTTAGGATTATCACCACCTGGATGAATGGGAACCTACACGGACGCATGCTGGGATCCACATGCCATTCCAGTAGGTGGCTCTTGATGCAGTGCAAATGTTGTTGGCTGGAAACTCAAAAAAGCTCTTACCAGCGTGGAATCACTGCTGTTTATGTTGTACATTTAAAAAAATAAAGCACCATACTTTACTTGCTAATGAGGAATTTACATTGGACACATCCAGAAGTGTGGTACTTCTTTCATTGTTCGGCGGCTGATTCTCCAACTTTCCAAATTTTTATTTAGATAAATTGATCGTACATCAAGAATATAAATGGTTACTATGAAAAGGCTGGCGCAGACTTTCCATTGTGGGATTGATGACCCATGGCATAAACCAAAATGTTTGCTCTCGTGCGGCTACTGAGTCATACTGCCTAGCATGTCATGCTAACTGCGGGCTACCAGTAATCGTCTTAGTGGATATAATTAAAAGTTCCAGTGCAAAAAAAAAAGTGTCATCTGCCTTTACTTGCCTACTGTTGATGTACATGAGCCAAGAAAATGCAGTATGGATTAAACAATGTTGACATCTGCAATCCTCCTGAATCTCTGGAAGCTGCAGTGGTCAGTATTTCCTCAGGAAATACTTACATTCTGGTCTCCAATTAAAATTCTTCTGTCGAGATAAGGCACCTCAGCATTCTGAATGCTGGTAAAGTAATGAATCTGTACTAGTACAACATCCCACATCATGTTGTCTTACCTTGAGCTATCAGGGGACCCCGGTTGTGAGATGGCCCGGTTTGGTGCTGCACAACAGAGTCCATGGGCCCACTGGTGGGGCCTGGGTTTTGGGAGTTTTGGGTGTGATTTTGTAAAGGTGCAGTCTGCCCATGATAGGGGTGATTGTGAGAGTGGGGGTGGCTGTTGTTGGGGCCTGGAGGGTTATTGCCTCCAGTGGTAGCTTTCGCCTGGGACATTCCTGGATTGTTCCTATCCCACAGATTGACTGACTTGTTATAAGTACCAGGGTCACCCCAAGCTGAGGTCCCATCATCTATCTCCATCTTACGCCGAATTGAAGGTGGAGAGGGCTCTTCCCAGCCTGTGGGCTCAGCTGAGGTCTCCTGCTTACCACCGCTCCAGCCTCCACCCTGCTTCACTGAGCCTGAGCCACCCCAAGAGCCCATGCCTCCTCCGTTGCTACCACTGGGTCCATCCTGAGACTTGCCTGTCCAACCCTGGGGAGGGCCACTGGGGCGTTGGCAAACAGGCTCTCCCCAGCCCCCATTTCCTCCAGCTCCAGATATCCCAGGCGCTGAAGCAGGCATTCCCCAGCCTCTTGGGGTTTCCTTCCAGCCTCCCGATTCTCCCTCCCAGGCAGGGGTGGTGGGATTTTTTTTGTTCTCCTCTGGTTCTCCCCAGTCTCCTGCATTATTGCTCCCTCCACTGTTGCCCCAGGTATGGGATGATTTGGGTTGCTCTCCCCAACCCTGGGACGTTGGCTTGATGTGGGAATCGTCCCACCCTGTTGACTTCTCCTCTCCCCAGGACTGACCACTATTCTTGGGGATGCAGGTGGCTGGGCCTCCTTTTGGTGGATTCCCCCAGCCACCGGGACCAGCTGGGGGCTTAATATTGTTGGGTGGATCGCCCCATCCAGAGCTGGGCTGATTGCTACCAGCTATGCTCCCTCCCCAACCTGAAGCTCCCTGAGAAGCAGGCACATCATTTTTGCTCCCAGAGTCAGTCCTGTGAGAGGGGCCCATGTTAGTGTTGGAAGGGCCCTGTGTATCACTTGGAGCTGTTGGGCCAGAGCCCCATGATTCAGTGCCTACATCATTCTTGCGTTTAGTATCGTCCATGTCCCAGGAAGTGTGCTGGCGAACAGGGGTCTGACCCCAGCCAGTATTACACAGCACCCTGGGGTCTAGATCTTGGGAAGGCAGCAGAGGAGCTGGAGCATCTCTGGTTGAGCGGTTTCTGGAGCGAGGATTTCCTTCCATGCTGTCACTGCTGCCTTCACTGGCACCAGCTGTACTCACAGCTCTGCTCCAAGGACTGGCCGGTGGATCCTGGGGAGGGGAGCTGGGGCCATCCCAGCCTCCCTGGGCCTCTTCAGTGTGCTGCTTCCCCCAGTCTCCACTGGACTGCTCACCCCAGCCTCCAGAGATTCCTGCTCCACCTCCTCCTTGACCCCAGCCAGAATCCCAGCCAGGTGGCTCTTTAGATGAAGGTGCCTTTGAGTCACCACTGTTACCCCATACCGAGCTACCATCTTCGCCATTTACCTGTGTCCCTCCTGGTGGGTGCTGGCCCATGGACCCCAAGCCGACGGGTGCACTGCCCCAGCCAGACATGTTGCGGATGGGGCTGGGAGGTTCCTGCTTATTAGTGTGATTTGGTCCATCAGTTTTAAGGTTCTGAGGTTCTGAACTGAAAGACACATTCGTGGACGGGAAGGGGTGTGGCTCTGAGGTGTCAGAGGCTATTATGCCACCCCAGGCGTTGCCAATCCCCGAGGAGTTGCTGTTAGTGTTGGCTCCAGTACAGGTGCTGGTCTGGGCTGGTGGGGGGCCAGGTGGATTACAGAGGTTGGGTGTAGGTTGAGGAGGTGAAATGGTGTTGGCTCCCCCTGAGCTGCCTCCCCCTGTGCCACTCCCATCATGTCCCAACATGGGCCAAGCAGATGGGTTGGCATTAGGGTTCAAGTTCAAGTTAAAGTTGGAAGTGGAGGATGATGAGGAAGAGCCCCAGCCCCTGCTGCCTCCTCCTCCCACTGGGCTGTCACTCTTCCCTTCACTCCCCACTGAGGACTGAGTGAGGCAGTGGGAGGGTCCAGGCCCGGAGCCCCAGCTGCGATTGGCTGCAACCTGGCTAGAGTGCATGTTGGTTCCAGTATGATTGGCAGGGCTGGGCCCACTGTTGACCTTGCTGCTTAGATGGTTGGCAGGAAAGTGGCCTGTCTGGCTATTAGCCCCCGTGGCCATACTTGCTGTATTACAACTACTACTACTAGTACTACTACTGCTACTGCTGCTGCTGCTGGTCAGGTGACCAGGGTCAGTGTCCAAAGGGCATCCTCCTGGAGGGACCTGGCTCTTGCTAAGAGTAATAGAAGGCCAAGCCTCTGTGTCTTTCTGGTCAATGATCAGTTGATCCCAGCCACTGGTATCGGTGGAAGCTGCAGCACTTGTGGCACTCCTGTTGGCTGGAAGGTGTCCCCAGAGGGGATTATCATACTGGGCTCCCTGGCTGCTCTGTGGGGGCAGTTCTGTATAGGAGGAGATAAAAAGAACAGAAAATAAGCATCCTGTGCGAGAGGATGAGAGAACAGTGGCATAAGTTAGCCACGTCAGCACACCCACATATGCTTAAAGAGCCCGATTGCCATGACAACATGTGACGCATAAATTGAATTCACAAGATCCTATATGAATGAAAATAAATACCGGCCACGATGAAAAACACAGGACTGGGAGAAGCCAATGAATAACATGACAGCAAAGAAAAGGTCTACTTAGGGAGATAAATTCAAAATTCATGCCCTCCATTTAAATACCGTCTCTGCAAAAGGTCAACATTTCATGTTACAAAACAGTGAGACAAGATGAGACCAATTTTCACCATGATTGTGAATAAAATAATAAAAAGGTCTTCACCATGTAACTATAGAAGACAAAACAGTGTTTAAAACAATGCACAGGAAAAATGTTTGTCAAATAAGGTCAGCGTGGAGCGAGCTACCTTGTCCCAGTTGCCTAATTGGTGTTGACTTAAGTTTTTTCCTGTGTCTGAATTAACAAATACAACAACCGTTGAGCCTGTTTTGAAGTGTGACGTCCACTCAGACATCCACGCGGCTGCAGCCTCACAACAATTGAAAATGCTGTTCAAAATGTGTTTGTGCTAGTAGCTTACATTTACAGCACCAAATTAAAGCCAGAAATAAAAACAGAGCCTTTACATTTCACTATATTTGAATGCAACAACAATAACACAATTTACCCGGTTTATTGGGGTTTATATCTTCACAAGAAAACACATGCACCACATTAGAAAATCTTATTGAAAATCACTGAAGAATCTATACTTTCGCCACATATGAAAAGAGAGAACACATTCAGCGACCGTGGCTGTCAGATGTGTCATCCCTCACTTTTACTGCGCAACCAAATGCATTCATGACCTCTGCATGACATGAGTAGTCTGCGCCAGCCCTGGGCACCCCGTCTCCTCAAAAACACATCTGCTTGTATGACTGCTCTGACAGCCTAAAGTGATGCCTTGGCTTATTTGTCTAACAGCGCTGCGGAGTGCGTGGCGCGAGCCTCCTGGAGTTCCAGTGCACATATGGATCGTGTTGGGACAGTGTAATCCCCCGCTTGCAGATCCCGATTGTTGCGCTGATCGACCTGGCACCGCTTCCGCCTCCCCGTTTCTGCTGTGCCTGCTGCAGCCGCCGTTGTTTACATGCACCGTTACGTGCGTGCCCAGTTTGTACGCAAAGCCCGACTCGCACGGCTACGCGGGCGAAGCGGTAGCACTGTTCCGACCCCTGTTTTTGAGCTTACTTCAATGCTTGCAACCAAAGTAGAGAGCGAGGGAGAGGGAGGCAGCGAGAGAGAAGCGGGGGGGAGACAGGGCACTGTGTTTCTGACACACACAGCACTGTCTTTCTGTAGCGTCACTCTGCTGAGGAGAGCAGGACCGCCATTTTCTCAGCCCTGAACTACAGCCAATAGGCTCCGAGCTGCCGTCTATGTTTCTGCCGTGTAAAAAGCACGCATGTCTCACTCGCTCTGATAAACACGCCGCGTACGGACTCTACACCGCGTGCCCGCAATGCACTGTCGCTGCAGCCCTAATATTCTTAAGTGCTCGTGCACGCAGCGTGGTAAAACAACGCAGAAGAAGCGACAGACAAGGGGGGAAAAAAAAAGGCACACGTGAGATACTGTAATGAAATACCTGTGGAGAGGTGCCTCCCAACCATCCTGGAAAAAGCTAGGATTTGTGCGACGCAGCGACCATCCTTGTCTCAATATGTCTGCTCGGCTCGCCAAGCTTCTGAGGCTCATTTCTGAAATGCAGCCAAGAAGTTGCACAGCTCTTGCGCGCATTAGACAACTCCCCCCCTCCACCACCACCACCTCCTTCCCTTCCTTCCTCACCCCTCATACTCTGTCCCTCCCACCAACACTGCTTTGGCTGGCTCTCTCCTCCTCTATCCATTGCATCCCTTTGGCTTTATTTATACTGCGTTCTATTCCTATCCTGACGGAGGATATTCCTCCTCTCTGGAAAATCATGCACAAAAAGAAAGCGGGGCTGGGGGATGGGGATGGAAGCGTCGGGGAGACTGGGGGGCGGTGGGGGCTGGGAGGGGGGCTGAGCGGTATTTTTGGTGGCCGGGTAGCCAGGTTAACGGCTCAGTGATAAAAACCTGGAGGCTAAACTGCCACACTCACGCGGCAAGAGGTAAACAAAACATAAGGGGGGACTCTTCAGACCCCTTACACCCTTTCATCTTTCAACCTTTCGAAACTGTGGCTAAATATTTAGCCAGGGCCACTCCACCTGCTATTAGCAATGCCTCCCACAATGGAACGCCTCTTGAATAGAAGGGGCAGACAAGAGAGCGCATGGGAAACCTCACAAAAGCCGGCTGCACCCCCTCCAGTGCTGGAATGGCCGTTTTCTCCCGCATGCGCGTGCTAATGTTCACGACCATCAGGGCAAATGCGTGTTTTCGTCTGAATTAACGAGCACCAGCTGGAAGCGCCGCGAATATGGTCGGACGGAGTTCTTGGACAGAAAACAGCCACTTCGTGGGGGTGCGTTCCAGACACAGGGCAGAACATGGAATGAGCGGCCGCAAATGGATCTGTTCGCAGTGCTGCATGCATTGGGGGATTTGTGATCTGGACCCAAATATGACAGCTGTAGCTGCAAGGGGTCCCCCCTTGAGAGACATGGGAGCCGAAGGAATAGAGCTCAGACGTTTGAAAGGCAGCAGACGGCATTAGCAGAGGAGGTTTGCAGGGACTGGGAGCACGGCGAAAGGGGAGGGGTAAAAAAAAAAAAAAAGGCAGCCGTTCCCAGGATCAAGGCTGGTATTGTTCACGAATGATCCTGGTGCCCACGCAACAACACAATAAGTCAATGTTTGGTGGAAAACAGTTCTTTTATGGCTGAGGTTCAGCCCCCCCCGCACCACCCCACACCCCGTCCCTGCCTCTGTGACAATCTAACACGTGGTGAGGTAAACGCTGGGCTACTACACGGCTGCTTGCTTCTTTGTGTGATGACATAGCGCGGCGGACAGCAGAAATGCGCACTTCTTGCTGAGAGCAAAAATATAAATATTTACTTCGGCTTTCTAAATCCTTTTAATTCCATAAAACAAGTGTAGATTCGGGGTCAAAGCAATTGAGAGAGGGATCAATAAGAAAGACAGATACGACAGAAGATTCAAAGAGATGGATGTTGAGCAATGGAAGGAGGAAGTAATCTAGGAGGGATGTGTGGGCCTCAGCTGGACTGATCCTGGCTTAATGAAGTCCCCCAGGGGCGGAGAGACTGGACCTGACAATGCATGCTGCCAGCCAGATGAACGAGCACTCCGTCAAAAGAACACACACCTCCTCGGAATGTCCTACCTCTGTTGGCTTTTTAAATTTTTTTTTTTAACAATCACAATCGCTTCATCCCCGTCATTTTAGAATTGAAATCAACGCCCTCGCCATGCTGATCCTCAAGAACACCGGCGGTCTTTTTTTTTTTTGCATCACTTATATCCTGTAATATATGCAGTTAAAAATTCGTGGCCCACCGACGCCACTAACCCTCCAACACCTACCAACATCCAGCTTTTCAGGTTCAAGGGTCAAGTCGGCATTCGATCCCAGGTCTAATGACTCTGCAGTCGTCAAAGCTGCCTAGCGGCCCTGCCTCTGATTGGCAGGAAAAGGAGCTCATCATCCATGTTTAGCTGGTTTACCCAAATTAAAAAACAAAACAAAACGATATGTAGTGTATACATTTGTCAATAATCTGCCTATCCGTTATCTAATACATGGAAAATTGATCTGCTATTATGTAGAAAATTCCAGTTATTCCTTGGCAAAAATTTCAAAAGCTAGCCGGTTGCATTTTATCTGATGTGCTGCTCCCAAGCCTCCCTTTGTCAAGATATTTGTAGGCGTCCTCTAAGGCTCCGGAAAACAATCATTTCCTCGCCAAAACAATGTCGTAATTAATCAGTTATGAAAAGATTCACGAGCTGCAGGTGTACATGGGTTTTGCATTTTTTGCATAAATCACTCCTCCTCCTTCCGACGCGCTTCGACAAAACGGACCGAAGCCGCTGAATGCATCGGAGCGTGCGCGCGAGAGAAATTCTCGTGCTTATGGATGCTTGTTCCTGCGGCTCCTTGGCTGATGCAACACAATCACCCAAACAGTAACAAGAGGAAAGCGGTGACGGAGGGGGAAAAAAAAACAACACACCTCTTTTAAAAAAAAATCTAAGACATCTGGCCGTCATGTTTGCCTGTGAATATCCTCTTTCTCCTCCTCCTCTAAAAAGGATAAACCAGGTCAAGGGCTTTCTCCAACATGCCAGTCTTAAAATAGCTCCCCCTCTCTCTCACGCCTCCTCCACATGAAAGGGCCTTGGGATATGATTGTTACCCAAGCAAACGGCAACAAAGGGGGAAAGGTGACGATAATGGGAGAGCTGACAGATATACATATAATGTGTACTAATCCTGGCTGCCTTGGGGCCAGTCGGGTCACACGTGTGCCGCTGGGTTGCCATAGCGGCAGTGGGTGGGCACGGGCATCGGCGGATGGCGAACGCGGCAGAGAGAAAGTGAGGGGCAACGGAGCAAGTGAGACGAGATAGAAGGAGAGGAGGGGGGAGAGAGAGAGAGAGAGAGAGAGAGAGAGAGAGAGAGAGAGAGAGAGAGAGAGAGAGAGAGAGAGAAAAAAGAGAGAGAGAGAGAGAGAGAGAGAGAGAGAGAGAGAGAGAGAGAGAGAGAGAGAGAGAGAGAGAGAGAGAGAGAGAGAGAGAGAGAAAGCAGAGAGCGAGAGCTGAAGATTTGTGGTTAACAGAGAGCTGATGTTTAATCACATCACAAGACATCCCAGTCCTCTTTGAGGGGATTCCCAAGGCTCTTTTACAGCATCATCAGCAGACTTAAAGAGCACATCAAGTCTGGCTTGCGATACACTGCTCTCTGTTCTCCACCAGGCGAGCTATTAGCACATTAGCTGCACTGTACTTTCCGCTTAACAAGGTCTTTTGCCGTTAAGATGTTTTTGTTTACATCAGCCTCTGCTCTGCGTGGTAAAACGCCGATTGCAACAGCAAAAAAAAAAAAAAAAAAAAAAAAGCTTGACGATTTGTTTATGGGCTTTGACGAGGGCCACGCATGCGCCAATCAAGGATAACATTACGACCACAGAGTAAAATGCAATAGTCACGCAACAAATTCTCCCTTTTGGAGGAGTTTTACGTTGGATTTTCACCGAATCTGTTGACATATTCTAAGGATTGTTATCCTTATATTTGTGATGCTGTTGAACTGCACTGGGGTATGCTGAGAGGTGTCCCTAATATTATGGTCACCCTGATGCATTTGAATGGGATGACCAAAATATTAGGGACACCTCTCAGCATACCCCAGTGCAGTTCAACAGCATCACAAATTACAGTCTCCAAAATATGTCAACATTTCTGTCAAACGAATGCAATAAAAATTCAAGATAAAACCTCTCCTGAAGGGAGAATTTACTGCAGGGCCGATGCATTATATTCTATGGTAAACATGCGGTGTATAAGTGAGTAGCGACAGATCTTGAGTACGACAATCAACGCATAATAGGACGTATCAGTTAAGATCCAAACCCCACCCCCCTCCCCCTTCTGTGACGACGCTAACTGGTCTGTTTGAAAGATTAAACAAAAAAACCTTTTTGTTACACTGGTTTTGGTAGAAGTCTGTGCTTGGTGCTTTTAGTTTTGGCTGCTACTCTTATCAAGCAAATAATAACATATTGTGTATCAGGTTGAGTGAGGGGTGGGGGGTTATGTAGTCATAGCTGCAGGATGTTTGCTTATGAAAATGCATGCATGTACTGGCTGAGTTAAATCAACCCTGCTTTGCAAAAGAGCCGGTGCCGGACGAGGTGATGTGGATGGACCGGGTGCTTGAAAATGACTGCAGCTGGTGCGGTTCTACTGTCGGCCATCAGCGAGAAATGAGAAAGCGCAGAGGAGATGGTGGTGGTGGTGGGGGGCCGCCGCTGTAAGAAACGAGTGGCGGTGGTGTTGCAGAGTTAAGGACCAATCTTGTGTGCTAAAGTTCCACTCAATGCTCCGCGAATGCTGCAGCCCCGGGAACGTAGCATCAGTAAAGTTATACGCCAACACGTCCTTTCCTGTGTCTCACAGCTGGCAGAGCCCCTCGTCTGTCTGTCCTCACATAATCAGTCAGTTCAATGACACACGGAGAGCAAAAGCAGAGCAGCGCGGACCTGCCAGCGAGGGGAGGAGAGAAGTGGCAGCTTTTACCGTAAGCCATGAGTCACTTCAGCCCACAGTACTGGACCTCTGCCATGCTCACTCTCTCCTTCCTTTCTTTCCTTCTAACTCGGTCTTTCTATCTACGCCAGGCCCGGCCCACTGGAGGTGCACAGCCAACTAGCTAGCTCCGTTTTTCGCTCCTCCTCCTCCTCCGAACGCAGGAAATATGGCAGGTCAGCAAAGCTCGACGAAGAGTGGGAGGATGGGAGGGAGGAGGGGTGGGGAGAGGAAGAGAGAAAGACGTGGAAAGGATAAACATCTCATCGCCATGGCAATAGGGCTGCATTCAAACAGCATCGGAGGGGCTGGACCATGTTCAAATGCAGCTTTGGGTAAAATAAGATTTACTTCCCAGACAATGAAAAGTGTCAAGCGCCCTAAAAAAAGATTTTTTTTCTTCCAACATCGTCTTAAAAATAGCAGAGGCCACTTTCTTAAGACTGGACTTTTTCCACTTGCAACATAACCTGGTTTATAGTGATGTGCAGACGCCTGGGGAGGCAAAAACAAAAAAAAAACAAAAAAACAAAACAAACACCCTCTGCTGCGCCAGCTGTATTTACTCTCCATCCGTTACTCCTGTATTCCTCTATCCCCGTTTCCAATTCCCAGCCAGGCTGAGGCGGAGCGAAAAACAAACAAGAGCACAAGTGATGTATGTGACTCCGTGTAGCTCTGCAGGTACATCAAACGGCTACAGTCGGTTCCATAAAAGAAAAAAAAAAAAACGCCAGACCAACCATCTCTAAAGAACGCCACGCGCGGCGTTGCATGACAACTTTTACATGCACAACGAGGCCGCCCCTGGGCGCAGCTATTTGAGTCAAAACAGCCGCCGCGGCGATAAGAAAAGGTGTCAGCGATGCTGCGCGCGAGGCCTTTGTGGCATGCCATGTGTGTCCGCAATCTGCTTAAATACATGTGACCTCGCGGAAATAGAAGGGATAAGGGCGGCGACTCGCCAGCAGCGTGTCCAAGGCTGACCTGTAGGCAGGCTCGCTGAGGAGGGGCAGGAGTGTATGGCTACTGCTGCCGCAGGATGTCCCGTGGCGGTGAGAGGCGGGGTCCCAGAGGGCAGGGGCTGACCCCTCTTCAACAGCTGCTTGTGCTCCTGCTGACGGAAGCGCGGGGGCACCTCTCTGGCCGGGTAGCGCTGCTGCTGCTGCTGCTGTTGCTGCTGCTGCTGCTGCTGCTGCTGCTGCTGCGGCGGCTGCTGCTGGAGCGGAGTCTGGGGGTGCTGTGCTGTCTGCGGCTGGCCTCCGCAGGGGGCGCGCTTGCCATTGCCACTGCTTAGGGGTGCAGACGGGGTGACACCGGGGCTGGCGGGGGGGAGAGGAGGGGTGGGGTCGTGTTTGGCAGAGTCTGGCACTGTGGAGGCAGGCGGGTGGTGGGGAAGAGAAACAAAAAAAAAAGAAGCAGAAATTTAGGGGTTGCAGGAGCATAATGCACAAGCAGAGTTGGCGAACACCAGCGACTTATCATGCGGTTAGAAAAGACAATCCAGAGCACCTTTGCTTAACCTTTAACTGCATCAAATCTGACATTTGAAAACAAAAAATGAAGTCGTTGCACAGTTGCAGCCTTGGCTCACGCGCGCAAAACCCACCGGCGCAACTTTTGCGCTTTTGGGAAAAGCTGCTGTGGCTGAACTGTCCCGCGCTGCTGCCCCTTTCAAAAAGGCCACGGTCACTTTTGGATGACAACCACGACGTTAAATTCAGAAAGGGAAAACGAGGAGATGGCTATAAATGCACACCATCCACGGTCGCTCCTGGATGGCTGAAGGCGGGGTGGTCAGTCTAAACACATGGCTGCTCTTTGTAGAACCAGAGGACTGTAATAATCTCAGAGTGGTACTGTAATAAGCCCTCGGGCTTTGGGGATCGCCAAGACCCAGAACTCTCACAGTTGCCTGGCCACAGATTAGAAGTGACGAGGAGGTCAAGTGCCAGATAATGGACTTGAAGCGGCCCGCTGCATTATTGCGGGCTATTGTCTTCACGAGCACGGGACAGCGAAGAGCACTCAGCCCCATCAACATAAGCTATTCATGGTTTGTGGCGGGTTGCGACCCCTGAAGCGATCGTCTCCCAGCGCTCGACCAAAGCTGGTGGTTATTAACTGCCTCTACTGCTACTGAGGCAAAGTGCTCATGTCCCACTAGCTTCAGTTGCCCTTAGCAACAGAGTGTGATTCTCCCTCTATATATACACACACGCACACACTTTCTCTCCACGCGAGTTTACACCTTTGCTCTGACCAGCCATTTCTAATCGCCAGTGCAGCTGCTCGGGGAGGTGGGAGAAGTGGTGGGAGGGGTGGCGGTGGCGGCGGCAGCGGCGCTGCTGCATCTAATCTCTTGCACCATTTCAGCCTGGCAGACGCTCGCGAGAGGCACCAGCAGTTGATGGAATCTTTATTTCGCATCAGAGACAATCTCTGCGTTCAGATCTGGGCAGGGTGAGCGTGGCGCGTCACAAGTCATTTCCTTTGTAAACAGTGCCCCCGAAAAAAAAAGAAGAAAAAAAAGAAAAGAAAAAAGGGAGTTCAGTTACACACTAAGTGCAACTGAACAACTGAACGTGGAAGTAAAGGTTAGAGGTCGCCACTAAGTCAAACAGGATAATCAGCTGCAGGGTCACAGAGCTGCTGCTGCTGCTGCTGTAGCTGCTGTTGCTGGGTGGGATGCATTATGGACACAAAGCACACTGGATAATCCCCTCAGTACATTTCATTACATAATAGAACAAAACCAGTAAACGAGAATGTAAACAGGACGCAAAAAAAAACAACCCAAAAAGCCTTTACAGCCTACACATACCGTACAAGATCATCGATGTCAGCTGACGATCAGATATAAACTGGTGTTTTTTTCTCGCTAGTAATTACATACACAGTGTGGTGGTGGCGGCGGCGGCATGGAGGGTTGGAGGAAGGTGGGGGAGCGAGTGGGGGTGGGGGTGGGGGGGCTTGTAGAGCGAGCGACCAAAAGAAAAAGAAAATCTTTGTGCGAGCAGAGCCTCGCCATTGGCTACCATCCCGAGTGTGTGCGGTGAAGCAACGAATAACTCGCACACATGAGGCCAGGCCCCGACACACACACACACACACACACGCACAAAAACAAAGAGTTATGTAATTCTGAGGCCCACACCGAGGGGAGACGAGCGGATGGCGTCGTGAAGCATAGATTCGCTCTGCCTCGTTAATGCAGCCGGACACGTTTGCGCGCACATCCACCGCAACCCCTTCCTCATTTTTTGTTTTGTTTTTTAATGTTTGCAGGCAGTTCAGCATTGAAACAGAG
>CAAKHG010049561.1:20170-34070 GCA_901007715.1 Dactylopterus volitans | reverse complement strand
TTCTTTGGTTGTTTTTGTTCTCTTTGCAACCCTCTTTTGTGTATATAAAAGCAGAGCAACACGAGAACAGAGTGATTAAATGTTGCGCACAATGGAATCATGCAACCAGTCAATTTGGCGCAGTCCTCCAGTGAATTAAAAACACAACAGCAAGTTAAAATGTGTCTAAATTAAATGATATTATAATCACACGTTGTCTTAAAATTCACATAAAATGGAAAAACATGCAGCCTATGCGCCGCCGCCTCCTCCGCCGCACATAGACTGTACTGTTCTACACTTGCATTCTGTCCAACGGCCAGTAGGGGGCGACGCCTGCCGTTGCAAAAAAGCCTCCGGTACTATAGAATTCAATGTGAAAATGAGCAAATTGTCACTTGATGTATTCTCTCAGTTAATGGTTTCTCCGGAGTTTAAGGTGTGATTATAATATCATTTAATTTAGACACATTTTAACTTGCTGTTGTGTTTTTAATTCCCTTTCATTCTTTGGATGATTTTACGACAGCTACTGCTGGAGCCATATCGCACTGCATGATGGGAAACGACACATCCGTTTTCATTTCAACAAAAAGTTCAATATTGTTTGTTATTCCTACCACAAAATGGATTTTTTTTCTGTACTTTGCTCCTGCAGATCCACGGACCGCTTTATCCTGCGCTTTGGGGTGAAGTGTTGAACGGGGCCACCGTCAGTCAGCGTGGCGTGCGTGTGAAGCAGCAGCCTGTCCGTGAGGAGTGCTAAGTCATACTTACCTGGCAGGGGTGATACCATGATCATGAAGGTGGTTCACCCAGGGCGAGGCTCCGCCATTGCACTCCGGTTGTGCTGACCCCTGCAAATTCCCCAAATGTGGGAATCTTGACTGCGCAATTTGTGGTAGTGGGGGACTGCGTTCGCGCTCTCCCCTGATGACTTTGTTCAATGAAAACACGACAATGTCCAGAGCGGGTTTGTGACGGAGCTGTTCGTCTGACCCTTCCCCGCCCGCCACTGTTTCTGGAGGTAGAAACTGGTCTTACATGACGGGGCGGAGGGACATCAGTTACTTTTCAACACCTTTGTTGGAGGAAACTCATGTACCGCATGTGGACACTAGGGCAAGTCTAAATCTGATTATGTCACACTGGGGATTCACATGGGGGGATCACAAGTACAGTCATGGTAACTGATATGTTGTAAACATACAGTATTTTGTCCTCTCTCGTTTACTTGTTCTGCCTGAGGTTGTCTCCGTCCGGCCTCCGCGGCCCGACGCACCGTTGCCCACGTGTGGCCGAAGCGCTTCGCTTTAGGGGAAACTCCCTCTAGTGGCGGGAGTCACTACGCCTGTTTGCACGTGGACTGAGTCTCGATGCAGCAGCCGGGAGCGCAGTCACTGTTTTGTTAACTACACATCAAACAACCTGGGTTGAGGTATTTTAACTTCTGAACATTCTTTTAGATTTATATTTAATGTTGCTCTGGTGAGATATAACAAATTAACAGAAAATGAAATAAAACATGGGGGTTGCTTCTGATACAAACCACACCTCCTAACTTGTTCATATTATTTCCTTGCATTAGTAGAAGCCCCGCATTAAGCAGAGTGTGCAAAAAAAATTAGTTTGAACTCGTGTTTTTTTTCTCTCTCCATGGAAACCTTTAGTAAAAGGCAAAAGATGCATGCAATATGAAGAGATGGTGTACCCATTCATGTAAACATACAGAGACTGCTTCACTGACACACACCCAGCAGTGATGTTGACCCTCTATGTGTCAGCAAGCAGAGCTATTGAGATAGCAATCATAACGCAAATGTGTTCATTAATTATTAGCTGTTAAAGTTCTTTGGTTGGCTTTTCCCTCCAGTGAACAAGACGTTAAAATCCAGAAAATATGTAGCTTACTTTTTTTTTTTTTAAACTTATATTAGTCTGTTTTCTGATTTTAGGATTTGCTATCGTTCATCAGAATATCCAATATGCAAACCACGTTAAGTAATAACTTTGGCGTTCAACCAACTACAAGGAATCACCAGACTGAATCTGAAAGTAGAAAATGTGTTTTTGTGGGAAAATGGCTTCAGGTGATAGACACGCCGACTCCAGACTACACTTGTGACGATTATCGAGTCCCAAACTGGATACCAATACCCAGGAAAATACGTGATACTCAATAACATTTTAAATACCACAGCACAAAAATGACAAAAATTAAGAGGTGGCCTTTTTTTTGTATTTAGATTGAAACAGTACCAACAATGACATCCATGACAGGATTTTTAAGTTGTCTCACATAGTGCAAAAAATACAGTAGCAAAACGGCATCTGAAAATATTTTCAAGTGCTCTTAGATAGTTGAAAAAACAAAACCCAAAACATGAAATTGCTAATGTTAAAGTGTGTCGCCACCAGTCAGGGTAACATTTATGATAACTGCTTAATACATCAATCGTTATTGAAATAGGAGCTTTTCTGATCGCTCGGAATTCCTCATAAAGACCAGGATGTCGGTCTTAAGATGGTTCGCCAAGTTAGACAAGTTTGTTGTAGTGCTTGACTTTGTTGCCACCACTTTGTAGCACTGTTGTCACCGGTCGCTTGCCCCGTACAACAAAATGCTTCTAAATGGCACTCGTGCTTTTTTTTCCTTTTCGAGTAAAACTTGTGGTGAAGACCCTCAGCAGCAGCACTCGCCATGTTATGTTAGTTTTATGATCGCAACGCCAGTCAGCTCGTTGTTGTTGTTGCGATCGTCAACTAGCACTTCTGGGTTCTGCTGCTGTGGGCTGTGTGCCTGCCTGTCCGCGGCAGTGCTGGAGGAGGTGAAAACAGCACTGCTGGTGTTGACACTATCGCAAATGAGTATCTAATTCAATACTGACTTTAAGTATCTGAGTCGAGGTTTTTTTTTTTGACAACCCTACTCCAGACAGATGACAACAGACTGAGATACGGTGCAAAACATGCCATGGCAAAACCCCAATCTCTCAGATAAAAGCAGTACATCTAGAAAGAAAAAAATAAATAAATAAAATAAGCACACAAACATGTGTGCTTACACGTGACATGTGAATACTGTGCACCGCCCACACTGGAGGACTGCGCCAAATTGACTGGTTGCATGATTCCATTGTGCGCAACATTTAATCACTCTGTTCTCGTGTTGCTCTGCTTTTATATACACAAAAGAGGGTTGCAAAGAGAACAAAAACTACCAAAGAAAATATATGCAGAGAAAAGAATTCAATTTGTGAAATTAGTGAAGTTTCACAAGTCAGATGGTCTTCATGGAGTCAAGATACACTGTTGAAAATATGAAGACTTTTACCCCCCATTAAATTTCTCCCTTGGCAAATTGGTCTTGGGTGAAGGGTCAGACAAAGAATGGTCCATAAAGACACATATGGGAAGAAAAACATCAAAAGACCAGTTTGCTCTGCTCAGAGGCCGCACCCTGGAGTCTGGCCTGGAGCCCGGCCTGGAGCCTGGCCTGGATCCTGGAGCCACCTGCAGGAGGAACCATTTGGGTCTGGTGCAATGTGGATGGGACAGAGGGCCCCCGTGACTCACATCCGGATAAGCAGAAGAAGGCGAGACGAGGCATACTTTTATGTTACAAAGCTGTTTTGTGTTGGTTTGACTCTAAAATGTCAGTTTAATCGACATTTGCCTTCGAAAACAGCGAAATCATGTGTTTTAATGTCTTCGGCAGGTATGTGTGTTTCTGTAACTTTTGAATTTTGTTGTTTCTGTTCAGTCACTTTGACACTGCGTTCTTGTGACCACTAGGTGGCACTGTTTTTCTTTTTGTATTTGTCCTGAGATTTGTTGTTAAAATTGTAGGTAAAATGTTTTCCAGTGAAAAGTGAATTGCTCTTGATTGACAGTTTGTAAAATGAGGTCCATCAAACTCTACAATGCCTCACTAGGAGGACAAGGAGTACAGTTGAGGATGGGAACAGCAATAACAACAGTGGGACACATGGATGCACACCACCCACACTCTTTTTACTCTTTTGGTTGATAATGGAGCAGGTGATGCTTTAATATCAACATCGATAAAGTATCAGTCTATGTATCTGTCCGTCCATCATCTATCCATCTATTCACACATTTAGTTGTAAAGCTACTTATTTGGTCATTGACCCACCTCAGTTGCAAGATGGTTCAGGTGACAGTCACCATGGTGACATACTGCATACTGTATGTTTACTTTCATTCAAATTTTATGCATAGTCCAGCAACTGAAATGCCAGGCAAGTAAGACCTCACTAAATTCTAACACTAATAGAAATTAGGGTTGTAACGGCATGTATTGGAACGTCCCCCATTTACACTTGGCGAGACGTTAGCCGGTTTATCTGGCACTTTTATTCTGGAAGCAACACCGGCTACTGTGGTCCATAGCCAACCTCAAAAATAACAAAAACCTAACTTACAGTTTGCTAGCACATGAGTGTGGCCGTCTTATTGCCAGGGAGAAAGCTGTCTGACAACTACCATTAAATTGCAAAATTGATTGGGGAAAGTGCTACAAAACACAAGAAGAGTAAAAATGGTAACTCAAAAGTCCAGATGACACACAGGAGATAAGAGACCCCCTTGTTTCTTTAAAATCAGCTGTGTGGGAAAATGTAGGGGTCTCTGTTTGCTCCAAAAGTGATGGAGTGCAAGCGTTAGGTTGGATGAGAACGGCGTTTTAGAACATGAGAGGCTTTGGATATTCCATTGGATATTTGCAAACAAACTGTTTCAACAATGTTAGGAGAAGGAATGGCAGCTGTTGTTGTTTTTGATGCGACAGTTAGCAAACGCCATGAAATAGAATGAGTCTGTAATCGAGGAATTTGTGGAAACAACAATATTGACATTAACATTTAATAGCTACACTGAATAGTAGGATAATGAAAATAAAATATACAGTTGCAGTGATTGATGGTTTGAATTAGTCTGAATCCTTGACTGTGCAGTCTAGCTGAATAGCAACCTGCACCCATATGGCAAATCCCTCCTCCTACTTGCTACAACTGCTGACATAATTGGATATCTGCAACATTATTTTGGCAAGTCCAAACTCCATTTCAGGATATCTGTAATTACATTTTGACTGGACACAATGAAAGTGAAAGATATCTTCAATCTGAGATCAAACTCAGTGGCAGATCTCTTCAATATTTACTTTTATAGCACTTTCATACATAAAAATGCAACAGAAAATGCTTTGCAAGTTAAAAACCACACAGACAAACACAAGCACACGCGCACGCACACACTCACGCAAACAGTTCTCACACATTCATTGTTCCTGAAACAAACATCTGGATATGGGTATGACTATGGCTGGGCACTGAGGATCCAGGTGAGGAAACGATATTTGGGGAGCCATCCACGCTGAGAAGTCTCACAACCCACAACCACAAGGGTTGCCGCCACAGAGACCACCACTGCAGGCAGCAGACTCAACTCCCAGCATGGAAGGCCCCCATGAGGGAAACACTGGAGCTAAAAACTAAAAGAAAGGAGGATAAAGTAGGTTATGTGGTTAAAATACATAATAAAAAAAGTAAAGGTATAAAAGTCCTAAAATTTGGTTTAGAAAGAAAAGTCATGCTAAGAAACTCAGATACAAGGTCTACACATAAGATGGCAGTTCTAAGATTTGGTGTAAAAAGACAAATCATGCTGAGAAACCAGCATAAGAGCAACTTAAAACCATAAAATACGGGTTTAAAACAACACAATTGTTATAAAAGCATTTAAAAGAAATCAGTTAAAAGCCGAGTTAAAAAGGTGGGTCTTGAGCCTACTTTTAAAAACATTACCAGTCTCTGCAGCCCAGAGGCACTGCGGCAGGCTATTCCACAAGCGTGGGCCGTAGTTATAGAAATCTCTTAACTCGATAATAGAGATCTGCAACTGAATTAAAGATCTATGTAATTCCAGTTTGAGATATCTGCAACATAATTTTGACTGGACATAATTCTGGTTGAAGATATCTTTAATATTGTTTAACTCACCAAAACCTGATTTAAGATATCTAAAAAAGATATCTCTAAAAAGTTTTTTTTTGATTGAGGGGAATTGTAGAGGCAGATTTTATCTTTACCTTTATTTATGTATTCATGCATTCTTAATCCTGCAATAGAGCTTTCCGGTGCTAATGTGTGTGTTTTCATTTGCAATTAAGATATGTATAGTACAACAACATTTAGTATCAACATTTTCAAAAATTACTTTTACTTCCATCACTCATCTAACAACAACAGAAATTACCTCAAAGGAAACAAGCCGTCAGAATAATACAATGATAAACAGCTAATGTGTCCTGTCAGAGGAAGCTGGAGAGTTTTCATTTCCCCCCAAAACATCATTCTGTATTGAAGATGATATGAAACTAGCGATTTATAAACTCGCCAAGAAAATGTAAGCCAACGGAATAAATAATATATCAAATTAGAAATTGGTAATGTTTCCATACAATTCGACTGACCGGAAGTTTCTCTGCAATCACAGGTGAGCAATCAGGTAATTCACTCATGCACTTATGAGAACCGGAAGCTTGGTTCACTTCTACATGCGTCACAGAACATAGACTTTTTTTTTTAAGAATCTTTATTCTATTTTCAATTTCAGTAGTAGATACAAACATCAGGCGTAATTCAACAGTGTACAAAACTAAAAAATAAACATACATAGGCACCGCAGAACACCGACAGGACGCAGCATGGAGGTGCGATTGCGTCACATCCGTTAGTCTCGCAAACGTACCAACGTGTGACCCCGCCCCCTCTCTGTTTATCCAATCGCAGCAGCACGCATTGAATTACCGTTTTGCCGCTAAAACCAAATCCTCGCTCCAGTTTTCGCTCCAACAAGCCGCCCGACTGTGCGTATGTAAGTATTTGCGTTAAAGTTTTCATTGCCGAGGTTCATTGTCAGCGTTTGGTTGCCTTTTGTCGAGCTGACTCGATGTCCCCGGACGTCGTTTTCCAACCATTTATGGACACGAGAAGAGATGCATTCAAATACTGAGCCGCGTCAGTGAAATAGTCAAATCTACATTCAAACAATAACGTTTAAGGTCACTTGACTGTACCCGAATTTCCACGTAGAAGGGACAGTAAAAAAAAAAAACTTCAGTTCCATCCAGGCTTCATGTCAACGTGTTCCTGTTGAGTTATTACTGAGTGCGGCACACGTACATCAGTCGTCGAGCTCCACGTTAAAGTCGTATTCGGTCAGCTCGGCTTTGATGCTAAAAAAAAAAGGGCTAGCGGGATTAGCATCGTGGCTGTTTTGACAAACGGAGTTTGGCGAGTTCTGTGTCAACGCCGAGGGGCCCCGCGACCGTTCAGCTCGACGGCGACTCGTTAAATCGAAAGGATGGCTCCACGTTCATTTATTTCTGTGGAAATGGCGTCCCCGTTAAGGAACGCTGCCGGGCGGTGAAGTTTTAAGTTTTATGAAAGCGAACCTTTCGAGCTCGACCAGCTAACTCTCGCCTGTCAGTGAAAGACACTGGTCCGCATCGCCTAAAGATGGGAGTTGTTATACAGAACAACGCCAGTGCGGACCTGCTCGAAGCTCTCTCGAATGAATAAAGAGCACAGCGGAGGCCGAGTTTAGTTAACACGCAGACACCTGCTGCATCAGGGAGGTAAGCAGCCACTCTTTATCTTTTAGGAGGCCCCAAAAACGTGTGTTACAAAACGACAGGCTAGTTCAGGACCTCTTTGGATATTGAATAAGGCACTAGTGGTCTCTTCATTCTCTGCTTATTCGCAGTGATAAAGTTTAAAGGTTAAGAAGTTCTGCAGGGTCGTGGAAAATGGAAAATACAGTACTGCTCTGTCTTACTTTATCTTTTTTTTCTGGTTACTGATTCGAGAGCAGTAACTCGGCAAAGTCTGGAGAATGGTGTCGGCCATGAAAGTACATTAAAAGCGTTATGACTTGGTTGTGATTGTGGTGATGGCCAGATTCCCAATAAGTGGTTCATGGTTAAAGCCACTTTTTTTCTGGTGTCATGCTGAACCTGAGTCGTATTTGCTGAATAACTCTCAGAATCAGCCGGTAGAACAAGAGTGTCATACTTACTGACGCCCCTTTTTTTTTAGATTCTCACACTGATACATTGTCAGGTTCTAATGAGACACACTGCAAACTTGTTTGTCGGAATACTTTCCAAATGTTGGTTGCCTCCAAACTTAAGATATAGATGGTGAAGATGCGGCATATTCAAACGCAACCTATTTTTATTTTGAGTGGCTGTAAACAGGTGTAGATGATGAACAAAGAAAGCGTATATCTATATTGGCCACCATGTTAGTTCTCATCAGACTTTCTTGTTCCCTCCATAAGCTCAACGTCAATGTGGCTCGAGGCAGCAGCTGAAAATGGGAATCTCCGGACTGCTGCAGTTCATCAAAGACGCAGGAGAACCCATCAATGTGAAAGCATACAAAGGCCAGACGGTGGCTGTGGACACGTATTGTTGGCTGCATAAAGGGGCATTTTCATGTGCTGAGAAGCTCGCCAAAGGAGAACCGACTGATCAGTAAGCTTTTTATGACTACAGCTCAATGAGAAAGAGATGGTGGTCACTGAATAAGCATTTTTTTTAAAAATCTACTTGCAAGTCATGTAGTCAAAGCCCTGAAATGATACTGTATTTATTTCTCTCCCCTCTCAGGTATGTGTGGTACTGCATGAAGTTTGTGGACATGCTGTTGACCTTCAGCGTGAAACCAGTTCTGGTGTTTGATGGACGCAATCTGCCCTCTAAACAAGAAGTTGAAAAGGCTCGCAGAGAGTGAGTTTGCACGTGGATGCGTGCTTGTGTGTGACACTGGAATGAGACACGGAGAATGAGTTTGTTCTTTAGACTGCGGACAGACACAACTGTGGCGATGAGAAGAGCTGCTCTGTAGAAAGTATATGATGTAACCAAACATGATATCACAGGAGTTTTGGTTACATCAAAACTCCTGTGATATCATGGTTTATTAAGCTATGAGAGCAGTCGGTTCAGTCTAAATAGTTAGTTGGCACATAATACCCAGCTTCGAAATTAATGCCAAATAGCTGGCAGAGCATAAGAACATTGAACTCTCAGCTACCAACACAAACAGAAATCAGTTAGAGGTGATGAGTTTATTCCCTGGTGAGATGATGCATAGTATGATGATTAGACTTGAATATACTCTTACCATTTATGTGTAGTATACAGAAGGACTCTCGTATTTTGTCTTACGTTTGGCGCCATTCCAGATTGATCAGCTGGTGGACAGAATCAGCTGGCTTTTGGTTTATGACGGATGACCAACCAGTCAGTTGCAGATGTGTGTGCTTCTGCAGGGGTCAAATATGTGTGATGTTCACTTTTGAGATGCGTGGTGGTTCACGTTACATGCATACCAACATGCTAACACACACAGATGCCAACATATTCTCAACATGGAGGTTCTTCACTGTGAGCAACGCAAACCCAAAACTAGCAATCTCTGTTACCTGTAAGGCCAAAATATTCCATCAAGGAACGGCCATCTTAACAAAACCAATCATTTTAACCCGACACTTAAAACACGGTTACCCGACTGACATGTTTAGTGTGAAGACGATGACATTATGTCATAACGTTATGACCAGTGAAAGGTAAAGTGAAAAACACTGATGATCTGGTTATCATGGCACCTGTCAGTGGGTGGGATTTATTAGGCAGCAAGTTTTTCTCCTCAAACTTGATATGTTGGAAGCAGGAAAAAAGGATTTTAGTGACTTTGACGAGGGTCAAACTCTTTACAGCTTACAGGACTTATAGGATCTGCTGTGCTGATCTTGGTGCTTCATGCCACAGCACACCTCCAGAGGAGGTCAGGGCTGTTTGGTGGCCAAAGAAGGACCTTCGCAATATTAAGCATGTAGTCATAATGCTGTGGCTGATCGATGTGTAGTGTAGATGTGTTGCAAAAACATCTTGTAACGGGGTATGTTGCACTTAACTTGTAATCAGTTTGAACAAAAATATGAGTGAATTGTTTTTTTATTATAGAAAAATGGCAAATGTGCTTAAACACGATTTCAATTTTAGTTAATTGAAAGAAAACTTAAATCTCTAGTGGTTTGCAGGTGTTGTGAATACTACGAGGTTGGTTAATCAGTACGTCTGATTAATCAGTATGTCTGATTAACCACCTCAAAGTCTGATTCTAAAAGTCAGTAAATATCTTTTGTTAAACTTGTATTTTTGTTCAGTTGGTTATTTTGCATGTGAAGGATTTGAGCTGCAGGTGGAACAATGGGATTAACGGATGAAATAAGCCTAGAGGACTGAAGGTCTGTCAAGTGATACATGTGATCAAATTCATTGAACATGTGACTACAATGAGGTATACTAGAGTCATTGCATGTGTCTCAATTACTAGTCTAGAGTTTCCGAAAAGTACTGTCGGTCCCAACAATCCAGTATTTTTCATTCCTCACAAACATGCTGAGGCAGTGCTTGGCTAATCTGAAGAGCGGCATTCCAGCACAGATACAGAGCAACATTGTTTGTGCAGAGGAACGTGTGCATCAGTGGAGAGCTGAAACTAAACAAACTCCCATTTCAGACTGTCCTACTATTCTCTCAGCTCCGCAGATCTTCCATCGCTCATTTTGTGTCATCCATGTTCACTCCAGGCGCCGGGAAACCAACCTTCAGAAAGGCCGGCAGCTGTTACGTGAAGGCAACCTCTCCGCGGCCAGAGACTGTTTCACCCGATGTGTTAATATCACTCCTGCCATGGCTCATAAGCTGATTAAGGTGACGGCTTCTTCTCTCCTGCCAGGTTCAACTAATAAATATGTAGAGTGAATGAAATGAAGATGAGTGGAGAAAAAGATTTCATTTTTTTATGCTCTTAGCTTGATTACCACATTGGTTGGAATAAAGAGTAATTTTGAATAATTTTATTTGAAAAAAATCATACATAATGGATCTTCTATATGAAATTATAGCAGTTACCAACACATTTTTTAAATGTAGGCATGTTTGTAAATAAACAGCTTTTGGTATTTAAGTATGGTAAATCATCCATGGTGAAAATACTCCTGCTGGTTGACTTCTGTCCTGCAGTCTTCATTAGTCGGTTATTTCAATGAAGCAGTGATACGATAAATGATTGAGCATCTGCCAGAAGATTTTATTTTGAAAAGCGACTCTTACTACGCCATTCTAGCATCAGTCAAAAATGGACTGTGTGTATTCTTCACAGAGCGAAGACACAGGGTTTCTGGTGGAATCACTGTTGTTGTCTGGCAGTGTCACGTTGGAAACAGGCCCCACCCATGTGTAGTGGAATCAAAGAACTACTTTTAGCCACTTTGTTCATTCCAGATGAACAAAGCATTTAGCATTTCATGACTTTTCCAGTTGTTTGCTGCCACTTTTCCAACTTCTGAATTCAAATTCAGAATGTGCATATAGCTTTCCAATGAATGTTTTCAGTTTCAGCATTTGACTGTGAACAACCAACTATCCTTCACTTGGTCATTCATTCATCACTTTTGTTGTCTTCATTTTACACAATTGATAACTCTTTTGGAAACAGTATTATACCTTTTTCACATTAGTTAGATACTTCAAGTTGCATTTACTGTATGTTTTTATATGGAGCTTCAGCGCCATCATCCACTATTGCTACTGCAGTTACAGTAGCAAGGAAGCCTATCTACTCCTAATGCCAGTCAGTCAATTAATGCTGCACTTGTTTCATCCAAACTAAAAACGGCTTATTCTAAGCTTTTCCTGTATGAAAAGAACCCTGAGATCATTTATTATGATAAGGTCACGTTAATTGATTCATTCAATTATGAGGGATTGTGGTCACACAGCTGAATACTGATGCAGTAAATGAAATTTTGGACTGGTGTGACTGTAAGATCTGTAAAATAGTTTTGTGTTTGAAGGGTTGTGAGGTGTCTTACATTTAATTTGATGCACCTGTGAATCATTGCTGCCTCTATTTCTCTGACGTGTGTGTGTGTGCGTGTTTGCGTGTGTGCTTGCATGTCAGGCGGCAAGGGCGAAAGGAGTGGACTGTATCGTGGCCCCGTATGAAGCTGATGCCCAGCTAGCTTACCTGACTAAATGTGGCGTGGCCCAGGCTGTCATCACAGAAGACTCTGACCTGCTGGCGTTCGGCTGTAAAAAGGTATTTGGTAGTAGATTTGTGCAGTTTTCTAACAGCATCCATACAGCAAGATAAATGTCAGCTGTTAGCATCATTCAAACCAGATAAAATGGTATACTCTATTAAACATGACAAATATCGCAATGAGGTCTGGGGATCTCAAGGGTCCTTAAGAGGCTTCTGCTGGATCCCAAGCAAAATTAGGAGTAATTTTATTTTTTTTTTATTCATAATTTTCTGCACTCATGTTGGTTTCACATGGTTCTGAAAAACCTCAATTGAATTTACTGGGAAAAGTATGACAAAGTAGTGCTACTAGAACTAAAAAAGAAAAAATACAAACTTACAAAAAGGATGAGTAATAACTATGTTTGAAGGTCAGATGAGTGATGCTGGATCAGATTTTTTGTGTTTTAAATGTTTGTGAAAGACACCTGAATGTAGCCTCGTGCTAAATATCTAGATAGAAAGGTCTCTACTGGGCAAGCTCACTTTAATGAGGGTCTGTGATGCAGTCGACCAATGTGCTTGTCAAAAGTTGTTGTGTCTGCAGTTAACTATTTCGGGCTTTGACAATCATGCAGGTGATTTTGAAAATGGACAAGCAGGGCAATGGTCTGCAGATAGACCAGAGCCACCTGGGCCGCTGTCACTCTCTGGGGAACGTGTTCACAGAAGAGAAGTTTCGCTACATGTGCATCCTCTCTGGCTGTGACTATCTGGCTTCCCTGCATGGCATTGGCCTTGGCAAGGCCTGCAAGCTGCTGAGGCTGGCCAAAGACCCTGATATTCTCAAGGTAAGATTAGATAAAGGCTCTGAAACTGGATGTTGCATTTATATCTGTTGCTTAATACTAAATACACTGTATTGTATGTAATAATGCCACTCTCTAATCAAGGCTTGCTATCCTCTGCGGGTGAGGTAGATATAGATCCAGGGACCTTGTACAGGAATGTATCTATGCAGGGGATGTATAAAAGTCAAAATGATCTGAGAATGTGTAGGCCAACATGCAAACTCTTCTCTGGCTCTGTCATTTGAGAATGCCAAACAGCAAAATGCTTGAACTTTCCAACATTCACTGATCGTCCATAACATTATGACCACCTGCCTGATATTGTGTAGGTTCCCTATTATGCCACCAATACAGCCCCGACCGGTCAATGTATGGACTCCACTAGACTTCTGAAGGTGTGCTATGGTATCTTACACCAAGGTTTTAGCAGCAGATCCTTTAAATCCTGTGATTTTCAAGGTGGGGCCTCCATGGATCAGACTTGTTTGTCCAACACATCCTACAGATGCTCAATTGGATTGAGATCTTTGGAATTTAGAGGCCAAGTCAACACCTTTAAACTATTCCTGACCACTTTTGCTTTGTGGCAGGGCACATTTCCCTGCTGAAAGAGCCCACTGGCATCAAGTAACACATAACTGTTTCCTTGATGGGGTGTCGAAGTAACATCCACGTGAATGAGAGGACTCAAGGTTTCATCCATCCATTTGATGTAAAAGAGAACTTGATTCATCAGACCAGATAATCTGCTTCCATTGTTCTATGGTCCAGTTCTGAAGCTCACGTGCCCGTTGTCGGTGCTTTCAGCAGTGGACAGGGTCAGCATGGGCACCTTGACTGCTCTGTTGCTACTCTGTACCATACACATCAAACTAAGATGCACTGTGTATTCTCACACCTTTCCGTCAGAACCAGCATCAACTTTTTCAGCAGTCTGAGCTATTC
>CAAKHG010049561.1:1548-20150 GCA_901007715.1 Dactylopterus volitans | reverse complement strand
GCTATTCTCGCGCATCTGCTGGATCTGACAACATGGGCCAGCCTTCAGTCCCGGTGTGCATCAGTGAGTCTCACTGTGCCAAAACTGAAGGTAGTAATGTGAGAAGTTCTATCTGACATAGAGATGTGAGCAAACATCACGGATGCATAATTGCATGCATAATTTTTTAATCAAGAACATTCATTATTTTTCATTCAGTACATAAATATTTCATTGTATTGACATGATCTCTCTGTGATGTTAGCATAGCATTAATTAGGATGCAGCCAGACCTGCTGTTCTCACCAGTAGAGGGTGGTGGTTGCACTGGACCCCTGAACCTCTCGGAGCACACAATCCGCTGCTGTAGAGTTGTTGCCTCACTCTTCCTCTAGACTCTGCTTGGCTGAGGTTTGGCGGGTGGGAGTGTGTCTCCGATGCTGCACCCCACCAGTTTACACATTGCAATCTGTGACAATAGATAATATTCCACTCTGTAGTGCAGCGTGTTCAGCCTGCTTATTGTGCGTGAAATCTGACATGACAAACAGATGTTTGTTGTTCCTGCAAACTCGGCTACAAGGTTTGACTCATGCTGTGTTTAATCTACTTGCCAAGAGTATAACACTCGCCTGTGTCATCCTCACATACTGGCAGGATGTAAGAAAGTATGGTCAGTTTAATTATAGTGGTGACTCTTTCCTCATGTGGCGTCAGCTTTCCTGCCACTGCAACACTGCTGACATGCAGCAACACTGCTTTTAATGTCGAGACATTTTTTCTTATTTCTGTCGTCGAATGCATCTCCCGAGTCTGCCGCTTTACCAGTAACACCCTGCCACTTCTGCAGTAAGCACATCACTCTTACACTCTGTGAAGTTTTGTTGTTTTCCAACATCATTTTCCATTGTTGTTTCAATTGTCGGTGACAGCAGCTGCACTTTTATAGTCATTTGTGTGGTGATTTACGGGAGCAGACAAGACGGACCAATAGCTGTGCTCAGTTTCATGGAAACTGGGATTTATAAAGGGAAGGTGCACAGGCACAGTTTTGTACATGTGGAAATTGAGCTTATGTATTTTTCAGATTTTGCGAGTACGTTGCCCTTCAGTATGAAAGCTACAGTCTTTTATACATGAGGCCCCTGGCCATTATTTGAGGAAATATGGAGCTTTTTTCAGTAGAAGCCGCTGTTGCTCATTGACGCAATTTATAGGACTTTTAAAAAATAGACAACAAACACTTAAGGAAAAAAAAACATTGAAATCAGCTCTCAGTAGATATTTGTTTATGTTAAGCAATTTGTAATGATTAAAAAATGTTACTTTATTAGATGGAAAACACTCCCATCATTAGGTGCACTGCTCTCTCTAACACATCAGATGACCACTAAATGTGAATAAAATTTAGTAAAATGTTCAACTGACTTAAAAAAAAACAAAAAAAAACACGACAACTGACTGACAATTACTGCCTGATTTTTATCTTAACATTAACTGCCTTGCTGTTGCTCCAGTTGCTAACCGCAAGCTCTGTTTCTGTCAGGTGATCAGAAAGATGGGCCAGTACCTGAAGATGAATCTAGTCGTCCCGGAGGAGTACATTGATGGATTTGTCAGAGCCAACAACACCTTCCTTTACCAGCTGGTGTTTGATCCTGCAGGGAGGAAGGTTGTACCCCTCAACCCGTACCCAGAGCACATTGACCCAGCCACCCTCAGCTACGCCGGACTGTATCCTCCTGTCCTGAATCACACCTGACATTTTGTTGTACATCGTAATTAAACTGTACTCCTTGGGAGTTAAGAGTTTCTCTGGAGCACTTGCACAGCCTCCCTTCCTTAATGACAATGAATGTAGTCACGTAGGAGATGACACAGGTTTTCAGATGGCTTTGGGAAACCTTGACATCAACACAATGGAGAGGATAGACAACTACAACCCAGACAAACCCATGGCCCAGGTACCATTGTCAGTTGAACAAATTATGACAAATTAACTCTTATACATCGGTTGCAACAACCTTTCTTATCTTTTTCTAGCCATCTCAAACTCGCAGTCACAGCTGGAATGATGCTCCAGCCTCCCCTAGGCTGAGTATATGGAGTACAAATGTCAAGCCGGCCTCTGAAACCCCACCCACAAAAGCTGACCTCCCAGGGAAGACCCCCCCCACCAGGTGGAAGGAGAAAGTTATCCACCTGGACGGCCTGAGGCTTCCCTGCAGAGAGTTGCAAGTGAAGAGACCAAGAAAGGGTGAGCTGGTCACAAGCGGTGTTCAGATCTCTGCTATAATAAATGTGCATGAATGCATCAATAGAAAGACCATGCAAACTTAAAATTAGAGGTTAGTTTTGTGGTCTTCAAACTGGGTGGCCCAGATGGTGGTTTAATGTAATTATACACCGTGGACACGTGAAATTGTGAAGTCGACTGTGAATCTGTCATGTCCAACAGATGGCAGTAAGCTAACATTATTAATGCCATACACCATAAGCAGCACAGAGGAATGATAATTAGAATTATATAATTACAGTAAATTGTGCACGACTATGTACAGCCAGCAATCTAGCTTGGGAACGAGGAGGGCTGAGGCTGCAGGTCAATTGCGTTTTTCTGAAAATGTGGTGGATACATCGATGGTACATGGTGAGAGGCCAAACTCTAAACAGATTAGTCCCAAACCTGAGGTAAGCGAAGTGGGGCAGTGAGAATATCTGTTCCTCCCTGTTCTCAAAGCCCCTTACCCAACCTAAATCGCTCCACACTGAAACAAAGTCATTGCAATCGTGTCGTTGCCTGTGCATAAGACAATGATTCTGTGTTGGGCGTGCCCCAGATTCATGGTATGAACAGTATCAAAGCAGGATTAAAGCAGGAGGCAGGAGATAAAGCGACACATGACCCCCCCCCACCCAAGTCACTTTACCCTCCATCCAAAATCCTGACTGTACACATTTTCTGCTTCCTCCACTCACACTTTTTCTTGAAGTGAGTGATGTCATGACAGATAGCACTGGTCCAGTAAACAACATTAAAACAAAGCCCATCAAGGCCCAAAGACTCCATGTCACAGCTGTTTAGTTTCTCAGGGAGACCCAGTGGCTGTCATGTTGGAAGGTTTTATCAGAGTGTTTGAATTGATGATATCAGAATCTTCTTGGAGGAAGAGCGTCTTGAACATCACAAGTTTAAAGTTAGTTGATATGATACAATTTAAAAAACTGGGACTCATGATCACTGTGGGAGTGGTTGACATGTGAGGGGATAATCACCACCTATGTGCATTAAACGGGTTTAGGGCATGACGTGAAGGCCAAGAACCTCCCGTCGCGAAGTTGAATGCAGTTGTCTAAACAATGCATATAAAATGGTCATTGAGCAATAACATTAAATAAAAACATCTGCAAATTTGTAGTAAAAGTTTTGGACACTAAAATTAAGGCTTATAAAGCAAGAGCATACTGTTTTACAATGTTGACAATGGATAATTCTAGTCCTGTTACTTCCAACTTGGTTTGTCACGATAAATTATAAATTCCAGTGGAGTGAGGTAAGTGAAGTTTAAGGCTCCATTGCCATAACGTAAATATTATAAGCTTGATTTTTAGATCAGAAGGATCACACAGTGCTATGATGGTTATTTTAATTGTTATTGCTTCCTTTTATTCTCTATTTCCTCTTCCTGTGCTGCGTACCACATTTAAGTATTCTCCAAATAAATTGAAAGAATAGTTCTAATAATTTTTTTTATCAAATTGGCTGCAAGTTGGTAACTCAGCTTTGTTGATTACAAAGCTCTGACCGCTGGGCTCAATAGTTGAAGGTTGGGTACAGATGAATTTATAAGTAAATTTGAGCCACATTACACAATTTCATAATTTAGGTCTGCACTCCTTCCTGCCCACAACACACTGGTGGAGCGAGCTACTAAACTCCATTTGATGTGCAGAATCTGCTAGAAACTAAGGCTCTTTACTGATCACATCTGCACTTGACTGCCTGAAAAAAGAAAAAAAAACAACATATATATTATGCTTCATGGCACTTACTCATCTTTTTCTCTCCTGACTAGATCCTTGCTTGTGCGGTTTCAGCTCTCAGGTGTATATAACTTTGGACGAAAGCATCCACCAAATGCTTTATAGACATCAGAATCAGAACAGAGTATGCATTAGATCCGCATTAGAATCGACTTGAAGCTCCTTTACAGAGCATGGGAGCTGCATACCTGCATTTGTATTTTTTTCCCCCCTCTCTATACTCGACTACACAGACCTCAGGGCATAAAAACCTTCAGTCAAAACTACAAAGGAAGTGTGTAAAAAATTGTAGTCAATAAATGTCAAATTGGTACCATTTTGTCAGGCAAAGTGGGAGCAAAAATGGTCTTTTTTTGTGTTTACGTAATAATGAGGGAAGAAGCTGAAAATAAATGTGAACAGAAAGTTACCTCACAGGAAAAGAGGAATTATTTTCGTAATAGGCAAATACTTTAACCTTTCCATTTCAGTTTCCTACATAAAAGCCTCCCTCTAATAAACAGACTGTATGTCAGAATTACATAATTTTAAAGTAGCTTTAAGTATAAATATTACAGATAGTCAGAAACAGAATAATCCAAGCGTTACAGAAAAATACTACACAGTGAATGGGGAAGCTATGACATATTGGCATCAGTATCAGAGATGTCAAAACCAATGAAAAAAGTTAGTCGTAACACTGAATGATGCATGGTGGGGTTGTGACATTTCCTCTCTTTCCCATCGAGTAGACTCGAGTGTGTCAGACCAGGACGTTCTGCAGCAGTACTCTTCCTCCAGTCCGAAGCGGTCAAGGTCTGAACCGCAGCCAGGCAAGGTGAAGTCCACACTGACCAATCAGCCACAGCCACGCAACCGCTTTGCCACCCTGCTGCACAGGAGGAACCAGGAAGCTGAGGATGACGGCCAGGCCACGTGTAGCAGGTGGGACGCTCATGATTGACCTGTCCATATGTAGCATCTCTGTTACCAGACTCAGAAGAAAATCCATTTGAATGGCTTGTTATTTTCGCAGTTATGATAATGGTAATAACATCTTGCAATCCAGCAAATGACAGTATTTGAGGAAATAAGAATAAGGTAGCCACATGGCCTCATTCAGTGCAGCCTCCTGTGCCAGCACTGCTAAGTCCAACATATCAAACAGCATGGCTTTAGGGGTCACAAATGTCAGTCATAAAAAAAAATAACACATCCAATCACGGCAGTGGCAGCAGGAAAGGTTTCCACTCTGGTGAAGGCAAAAGGATGACAATCTAGATAAGAGCACAACCATAAACGAGGTGAGATGGAACTTTCATCAAAAGGGATGTTAGTCGCTCAAAGCGTCTTGAATAAAAACAAGTACACATGCATAGATTTTGGAGTTTTCTAGAGCGGTTACAATGTTACTGGATATTCATCAGGGACTACGATTCAGCTATTACGTGTCTTAAAACACAAAGTTGAACTATTTTTTTTAAACTAAGCACATGACTTGTGTTCACAGAATCATCCCAAACAATCTGGATGTTTTTTTTGTTTTTTTTTTGTTCTGCTATGTTTAGGTTCTTCAGCAGTTCCAGTTCAGCAGCCAGTCTAACCAACTGGCAAGCAGCGCAGGGATGCTTAGCTCAGCTTGCGGAGCCCAATGCTGGGAGTCCCACTGAGGACCAGTCTTCTCCCAGCACCCACAAAAATGACAGCGATGGTCCCGATGTCTCGTCTGTGGAGACACCCAGCCCTCCTTCATCCCCAAATACCACACCCTCCTCTCCGGCCAGCCAGGGCCTCAGGCTGTTTCATTGGTCAGGCAACTCCGAGTCAACTGAACCACCAAGAACGCAGAAGTCTGCTTCAGGCCTGACCACCCTGCAGCAGTTTCAGTACAAAAAGGAGAGTTTCTCGTTATCCGCAAAGACTTCAGAATCCCATGTGTCCAGCACTGACAAGGACCCAGAGGAGGACAACCTGGTAGACTCCCCAACTTCTCAGGACAGCGCCTACTTCTCTCAGTCCCAGCCTTATCTCACTCCCTTCCACGAAGAGGAAGTCTCCACCAACAGCTGCCCCTCCACCTACCAGGAGGTTTGCACATCTGTAGGTTTTATCAAATCTCCCCCACCTTCTGAATCAGCTCTCACATTTGCATCATTTTCACAGTGTAATGCCATTGCTCGGGTGTACAGGTGCTATATATTGTTTCATGACTTTGAGTTCTCACGTTGTCTTTATGTGCTCTCAGGGAATGAATTCATGCAAAGCTTCAGAGCAGAGTCCTACACACTCAGAAGAAGTACAGAAGAAAATGGGCATGTTGAAAGCAAAGGTGGGTTTGTGCCTTTTGTATATCATTCTTATCATTGTTTTCCCAGGTTTTCCCTGCACTTGTCCAGTTGAGAGATGAATCAGCAAAACCGTTAGTGTGGCTTTTAGTGTGTCCCATGATGTGTGCTGTTAATTCCTGGTGTTTCCATGCCAAAGAAAAGTAGAAAAAACACATTGCCAGTCCACCCACAGACTCTTTTATTTCCTTTTCTCAAACAGCAAAAACTTTGTAGATCCGTGAAAGACAACAGGGCTTGGTTTAACTTGGGAGTTTGAACTAGTGAACACTCTCAAAACAAGTCAGTATAAAGCTGTTCCCTCTCTGCATATACCTACTGAACATGCTCAGATGGACACATCTGATGGTTTAACAAAGAATCAAACATGCATCAGGACTGGAAATTTAGTCATTTTTTTATTTTTTAAATGTATTGCATTGTTTGCTCCCAACATCTTTAGTTCCACTGATTTCAGTCGGGTTGTATTTACAAATAAAGTTTTTGGCTTCCAACAAGATTAAAAGATGACGATAAACAAGTTAAAATAATTAGTATCACTTTCTGTGTCAGGAAATGAACAGCCTACCTTGCAAGGCAGCTGAATTCTCACACTACTCGTACCATCACTCTCACTCAGATTACTACTCACGATTTGTCAACCCAAAGAGCTTGTCAGGACCAATCACTGTCCTACAGATGACGGGCGTAGTTTAGACTGCTGGTTCCAAAACAACAATGGCAGCCTCTTAAGAGATAAGGTGCTGCCCGAGTATCAGTTCTATCTGAACTGGAGAGTATTTCCTCATTAAAACAAGAACACAGAATCATAATTTTCTCCGTTTTCACTCTTCTCCCTACTGTTTGAAGTTGGCCTGGGATAGATGCGGATAGATAGCTGCTTCATCCAATCACCTGACAAGTACTGTTATAAGCTGCCACTTTTCCAAATGGTTTCCAAGGACGACTCCCGGATGGTTCTGTGGAGCAAAAATCTGCTGCAGTGTCAAACCATCATATGTGATGGTTTGACCATCATACAGTTTAGCTCTGTTCAGCTGGAGATTGCAGAGCCTTTTCTGTGGAAAAAAAAACAACTTAGCAGTTTAGACACGGTCAACGCAACCAGTTTGTCAGTGATCAAATGATAAAGCAAAAAAACAAACAAAAAACTGACAAGTCAAGCAACACAATCATAAATAAAGGACATGCATTTATTTATAAGTCATTGAGTTATTGACATTTTTCAAACTGTTTTTCAATTCATTTACATTTAAAGTTTGATTAATGCATAGTTCTTCAAAGTTCGATAAATAATGGTCTGCACTAATCGTGATATTAATATGAAAGAAAATAGTTCATTGTAATTTTTTTCCTATGATAGAGCAGCACTCCTGTGCACATTCAGGTGTCACCACTGGACTGGTAGCAACAAGACTGGTTTAAATAGTGACTGCTAAGTCAGGAGTTCCTAAACTTTTCCATGCCAACACCCCCCAGATGGCATTAGCTTCAGGCTGGGGCCCCCACTGACAATACAACAACTTCAAGCTAGCCGACACTCCACTGGTCTTCCTGGTTCTGACTGTGGCCTCGTCCAAACAGACCCCCCATATAAGAGTACAGCCAAGTCCATTAGTTTCAATGTAATCGTCCGAAACTTGGAAAAAAGTCTCTCCCTGTCGTTCTTCCTTCAAGCTCTTTACAAAATATTTCCTCAACACACTTTTTCTGCAGAAGCAATCTTATTTACACAAACCATCAGGCGTTATTGGATAAATCCATCCAGCTGAGGTGTGAAGTATCCGCTGCTACAGCAGTTGAGCAGACATATCCTGAGCCATGTCATCAATCTGCCAACTATGGAATGACTGATGAGGATACTTCCAAGAAAATCAACACTGTACCACTCTTCAAACAATTCTGCAGTGTATTTAATGGCTTGCAGAATTGAGGCGGAGGGCTGGGCTGTCGCTCTGCCCATCAGGGCTTTTCCTTTTCATAAACTTGTCCATTCTTGAACCTCCAAGAATGGAGGAGAGCAGCGCTGCAGGGGGCACAGTATTTTATTATGAAGTATAACTTAGAATCATGCATATAAAGCATTAATAATTCAGTTTTATTTAAAAAGAATTGATATTTTCCTCATATTTCCTGCCATTTGCTGAGACCCCCATAGTGCCCATTTGTAGCCCCTACTTTGAAAGACAAACGTCACCGTTGTGCCACTTTGTGTCGAGGCAAATGGTTCATGAAAATTCTCAAGCTGATTTCCTTAATAATCACCAAGTTTCTGACATTTTCTGCCGCAGTGAGATGTTCATCTCCGATCATGGTTTCTCTCTCAGGTTGCAGGTCTGTCAAAGTCCAAAGCCAGCAGCCAGGTCCGAGCCACAAAGGCGCGAGTGTTGGGCCCAGCCAGGGCCAGTGGACTCAGGAAGAAGAAAACATCCCTGAACAATGAGAACAGCCCTGGAGTCCAGTCTACCATCAGCAGCCTCTGGAAGAACTTCAGCTTCACTAAGTAAATGGCGTTAATAGCCAGTGAGGAGGACTGTTAAAAATATGCAGTGTTATCTGTCAGATCAGCTTGCAAAGTGGACAGGCCATCTCATGAGCCGCTGACATACAAAGTAGAGGTGGGAATCCACCAAAAGGCCACAATGCGCTGTTATCACAATACTTGACTTATGATTTAGAATTTTGTGACATCCTGACTATCCTGACTAATATATTGTGATTAACTTCTTTCAGCTAAAATTATGTCTCTAGACAGAAAACTGGCCACATCAAAACCAGTTTAGAAATTAGCAAACATTCATGGGATACTCCGGATTTCATAAAAACGTACTTTTACCAGAGAATTAGAAAAACTGACCGTCAACGTGAGGCCCAGAACACGAGGAAGGTTGACTTATTGCAGGTGCAGCAACTTCACACTTTGTTGATCACTTGTCAGCAGGTCACATGAGAAGCCAACCTGAAAGCAGGTTGTTAGAAAAACAATGACGCACTGTAGACTCCCTCCACTAATATGAGACAAAAAGGTGAGACGCCAACATTCAGTAAAGATGTTTATTGAGTTACTCTGTTCTTACTCTTGTTTTCAGAGACACCCAGAAGATGGCTCCCTGTAAGAAGGAGCCTATGTCTCCAGTTAAAGACAATCTGCAGGCCAGTTAACCAACCTCTGACGGCTGTTTCATGCACACACCGCGTGGGAGTGGCGATTTTTAACATACCATGTATGTTCAGGATTTCTCATCTTCCTGTGTTTATTTATGTGTAGTTGTAAATAAAGTGACAGTCTCCTGTGAGTCTGATCTAAAGCCCTCTGATGTGCAGTTGCATCACATCTTCTTGTCTGTTGCTTGAACCCAGCAGTCAAAAAATATGTCACATAGTGAGGAAGCAAAGCAAATGCACAATGCATACTTGAGTGTTTACTCAAAATACCTGAGCCGCATGCAGGCTGAAGGAATGTTGCGATAAGGCTGCTTCCTAGATGTTCATAACTCTGGAGTGTCTGCGTGCTCAGAAACATCTGAGCGTACGCACTTCTCAGACTTTGTGAATGCATCTTTCAGGATGAAAGCTGAACACTAATGCACGTGACGCCAGCCGCTTATCGCCACACAGCAAGCAGATACAACTGGGGAACTTGGTGTTGCATTTCGCACTGAGCTAAAACGGCGAATGCTTGACTAACCTCTCGGGTGGGAGAATACACGGGCATATCTCAAACGGTCTCGCGTATGCTTGATGTCATGTGATATGACGAGCGTTTCCTGGCAAACGTAAGAAATGTTATTGCTCAGAGCAGAAGGTGTCGCTCCTTAATTGAGATCATGCTCTGGTGCGTTTGATTTGTCCTCAACATGCGACTAACACATGAGCCTTTTGGTAAGCTTAAAATGACATGGCTGTTACATTGTAAGTGACATATCAGTGGACTTCATTTCATTTCAGTATGATGAGGAGGGTGTCGGTTACTGGCTGGTCGCATCAGCAGCCTGAGAGTACGGTGATATTGAGTAGGAAATGCATCAGACCAATAAAATAAATTATTTTCCTTTTCAAAATGACAACTTAACCTGGTTAACTAGCATGAGCTCAGTTGGGCTGTGTGATGGATGTCGCAGTCGGCAGGGAACCGCTTGTGTAGAATAGCCCATGGAGGCCACTGCGTAGGTTCTTCCGATGGAGAGAGCAAATATCAGAGCCAAGACTTCCGTTCCCTGCTCAGAGCTACTGGTCTGATTCACAGCCTGAGACATGAGGGTGGATTTGGTGTCGAGAGACGACGTCTGTGACCCAACTGTTTGTTTGACTAATGCTTAAGAATGTAGATAAAGAAGCTCAGACGCGATTGCGCTTTGGCCCGTGTGTTGTCTTTTTTTTTTTTTTGTTCCAGTCCATCTGGAACTGTTTACCTGCATTTGCTCAAATGTTAATATTCAATACTACTAAGACTCCAACCAGAAACCAGGACACCTTTGCGCCCAGAACCCGACAAGCTTATTGATCTGCTTCATACAAGTGGCTGTGCTGCCCCTGCACATAAAGAAACTTTTTTTTATGTGAGCTTCAGCTTTAATGCCATAAAGGATTGCTTGTATGAAATGAATGTGATGTCAAAGAAGATGGATGTGAGCTATTTTATTACATGGGACGTTCTATGGTGTTGCTGTGGGGCAGAATACCTTAGCTGATCCGGATGCCAGCCATGCTTCAGTCTCTCCAACCAGCCCTACCGACTGTTGCACAATAACCAGTGGCCTCGCTGACGGCTTTAGCCTTGACACACACACACACACACCCACCTCCAAGGTTGGACACAATTTACCATACAACGCCTTTTCAGAACATGACCAATGAGACCGTGTGCATTTCGCCAGACAAAAGAAAAACTCAAAATAATTTCTAACATCACTGAGATTTAGACCATTTTCCTGCTTCATATATTCTGCACTGCGCTGCATTCCGTTTCTCTAAAATAATCCGCAAGACCTGAAAAAACAAACAGCTTGATTATACATGAGCTGCAACAGACAACAACATGGCAGAAATGAGCAGATCATTTATTTTTGAGGGCCACAGATTTTTGACCGGCACAACAAACGTCAAAGCGGGATACTGAATGTTTGCATAACGCTCTCGTGTGCACTGCAGTATATGAATCATTTTATGAGTGAAGATTGAGAAAAATGCCTGGATGGGTCATTAAAAAAAAAAAAGACTTGGCTATTGTGTTGTTTTTGTGCGATGGTACTCGCTGTGCTCCGCCTCGGAATTGTTTGGCTGCGGTTGCGACGGGAGTGACACTCGTTGCTCGGCGCAACACTGAGATGTTTAATTAGGCTCCAGGTGTCCCGCGGGGCTCCTAACATGCACCATTCATGTCGTTAGATGTGTGTTACTGTCGAGACCTGCTCACACCTTTTATGTGAGCGAGACATGGACAGGCTTTAAACATGAATGGTAGCCTCATTCCACCACCTGAACATTCACCAGCGATGAACATGCCCATGGTGAAATGTCTGGAATGCTTATTAAACGGCCCCCACAGTCACTGGAGCGCAATCAGCTCCCTCATCATATGCGACTGTACCACAGCTACTTCTGATGTTATGTGTGTCCGGCAGTGATGAAGGTTTCAACAGCGACTGAGACTGTAAAACAGGTGGAAAGAATGTGGTTTCACGGCATTCCCCTTTAATCACATGACACCAAAGACTGTGCCGAGACTTCAAGAGCGACAACATGCTGCCAAAGCAATCAGACGGCAGTTAGTGTGACAAAACATAACAGTCACTAGCTAACCTAGATGGCGAACCTATACTCATTTAGCACGAAAGATATCGACAACAAAAAGAGGATTCCAAAATTATTTGATAAAAGAAGCTGGTTCCATCATTGTGGCGCCGGGGGAAAAAAAGCAGGCATTTTTATAATCCATGCGAACCGTGGATAGATATGAGGTCAATATTTCTGAGGCAAGGAAAGGTTTCTCATCATATTAGTGTTTCAGATGGTTCTAGTTCCACAGTGTGTGTGTGAAACACCATATTAAAGTGAAAAAAGCACAAAAGCAACATTTTATTTCACAGGTTCAAGCTGAAAATTTTCATTTTTTTTTTTTTTTTTTAAATGACAGGCTGCACCTCTTTTGAATTTAATGCCAGCAACATGTTTCGAAAGAGTTACGGCAGTGCGAGTTGTCAAATGCTAAGGAAACACCTAGTGGGAAAATCTCACAATTAGTGAGGTTAATTGACAACAGTTTAGTAACGTGACTGCATATGAAAGGAGCCTCTTGGAGAGGCGGAGTCTTTCTGGAATAAAGGTGGTGGTAAGGTGGGGGGGGGGGTTCAACACCTCATGAAAGACTATGTTGGCAAGTTATGCAACAATTAAACAATAATGTTTCTCAACATAAGACTGCAAACAATAAAGGGTGTGGGGGGCATTGTCTACAGTATTTAATGTCATTAAAAAATCCAGATAATTTGAAAAAAAATCTGCTCAAGAGACAAGGATGAAAATGATGTTGGATAATCGTGAACGTCGGGCCCTCAGATGCCACTGCATTAAAGACCTAGCGTTTAATCTGCTGGTATTTTAAACCATTGATTCATCATTTTACTGTTTAGTCAGAGGCTTTCAAAATGGGGCGTGGGGACCCTCAGGGGTCTTTGAGGTCTCTCTCTTCCTCCAGCAGTTCTTGAAAGTCTTCCAAGGGTCATATAAGAGTTCTTTTGAGGTACTTGAGGGCTCTCCATGGGTCGTTGAGGGTGTTCCAGGGGTCCTTTAGAGTCCTCCAGGAGGGTCTTCGCGAAGTCAGCACTTTCATGTTGCAGCCAGTTGAGGTGGAGTTAACACTTTATATCCTGTCAGCAAATTAACACACTGTATGTTCCAGGATTATTGATCATTCTAATCTGAGGAACGACGAACACTGCATGCAGTGCAGTAAAACAACACTTTTTGAAAATGGAAACACCTGGGCGGCTTCACCCAGTAATTGAGTACATGTACTTCGTTACCTTCCTGTCAGTATGAAGAAGTCTGCAGGTATGAAAGGAATGCGGCTCGCTGACTGGCCAACAAAGCCTATCTGCAGAGCTGCAACACACCAGTAATTTGACCCATGCAGACCTTTCTGCTGTTCTAACATACTGTGTGTGCTTGTCTGTGCGTGTGTGTGTGTGTGTGTGCGCGCGCGTGTGTGTGCGTGCATCTTTGATCTACATCTATTCATTAGGAAGCTCGAGTTCAGACTTGCAGTGGAGGCAGACTGTAACGTGAAGCCAGTTTTCTCTCTGATTGTGGATAAAGCCGCCTGGCCTCTCCTGCCTGCCGGGTAACCGCACTGATGGAGCTACCAGGCAAGTATGAACAGAAAAACACCAGCAACCCCTCACTCAAATATGAAGACTCGGTTTCTTTGCACAATACTTTGTTGTCACCTCCAATTCCTGGTAAAGCTGAAGACATTCCGCTGATTTCGCTTTAGAAACATATCCTCAGTCAACCATGTTCATGACATTATGGACAGTTACAGCTCTAGATAATGAAAATGGAATACAATTTAATATGCAAATGTGATGGTTTAAATTTGTTTAGCATATATACCTATCTAATACTCTCCCACCCCTTTCGTGATAGCCATCACTGAGTGAAGCCCCCAGACACACCACCAGAGAACTGCAATAACATCTCATGTGTGCAAGCGCAATAATGTAATGCAACATCATTATGACATCACATGTGACATTGTGGAAAACAGATCCTGGGACAGGGACAGGAGACTTGGTGACCTCATACCAATAGCTAATTAGCATTGGGTGGGAGGAGGTCAGAGGTCAGAGGTTCAGGACTGACACTCCAGATTTCACATGTAGACCTCATTAAGCGCTGATACTGACTGAAAGCTGGAAAATGCTCTTAACTGGACAAAATATAATGGTTTCTTTTCAAAACAATGTATCTCGGATGTTGGTTTCATGAAAGCTGAGGGCCAAAAAAAAAAATCACTGTCAGAATAAATATTCAGTAGTTGTAAATGTAGATATCAGAAAACCAGACTGTGCGAATCAATCTGCAGTCCCTCTTAATTGTTGGTCATCTTGATTTTGCCTCTGGATGAACGGTCGAGAAAATACATTTTTTTTTTTTTTCTGTCGTCATTATACGGAGCGAAACGTAAGAGAGTTATGTGGCGTGGTAATGTTGTTACCGTATTTTGGAACAGTAATGCGTTATGTTCCCGTTTTACAGACAAATGTAATGTGACGCCTGTCACCGCATAATACTGCTGACTATCCTGTTCCAGTTTTAACAAAACATTTACTCGTTTTTGTGATTTTAGATAATTCTTCTTCTCCTGTGTAGTTTCTGTTGCTCATCGAGACGCAATTGTCTTCCACTGGCTACACCCTTGTAAATCTCGTCGGATACAGCCATCACATTGTATGAGTTGGCTGGATGGGCTGGGTGGTGACTCATGCTGTGTGTGCCTCAGCGAGCAGAATGTTGAGGCAACATTATCTTCCGAATAACTGAAATGCCTTGCAAAAGAATGCGTTTCCAGCTGAACCAAAGTACCCAAATGTGGTCTGATGATTTACTGCGGTCGGAAGGTGGTGTATATTTAATTGACCGCCAGAGTGGATTCCAATACTTTGGCACAGGTTTGGATGATTTTGCACTGACTGCATGTAGCAGCATCTTGTGCATGTGTGTGTGTGTGTGTATTCAATCCCGGCAGTTATATAACACGATTATCATGCCAGCTTTTCGTTTCATGTTTGTCATGCATTGTCCATAAGTGCGGCACTGAATAGGGACAAGACATGCAAAGCAGCGGTAATGTGGGAAAGTAAAGCGTCGATGCTTTCGGGTCTCATTCATGAAGCTCAACGTCCAGAGAAGTAATCTAGCTTCTGTCACACGAATATTGAAACAACAATGCTATCGAGTGATTGTGTAACCGTGGTTACGAGGGAGATGGTGTTGCTCCACATCAGGTCTTTGTAAACCTGGTTAGTCCTGTTGAAAAGGAGTGGTGTGCGTCTCTCCTGTGCTTTCTAGTCAAGTTTCGGCGGCCGACAGGCAGCATGCCGCTCTCCGTGGCATAGTTTGAGGTAGAGGTGTGTATGTATGTTGCAAGGGGAAAAGGGGCACTAGGCGAGGCGGTGCTGATGCAGCCTAACCTGTTCTCCTGGCTGACTTTTTAGTTTGTAGGCATTTAACTGGCTTGCTCATCCCACCCTGCCTGCAGAGCAGCCGTGACACTCTGATGAGGAAGCGTCTCTGGCTGTGCTGAGGTGGAGGCATCCCCAGAAGCAGCATACGGTGAGTCCATCCAACACAACAGGAAAGCTCGTCCACGATGATGAAGTTAACAAGCACAGGTGGAGGATTTTTTTTTATTATTATTTATTTTTTTTTTTTATGTAGCTCTTTTTTGGCCTTTACATCAGGGCAGAAAACGATAAATGTAAATTCAAGTTATCCAGATTCCTGAGTTGAAGGACGCAGGTCCTTGCACAGATTTAGTGCAAGGAATGAACATTCAAGCAGTTTTGCGTGCAGATTTTCGTCATCCGCTGGAATTACAAATAAGCCGAGCGTTTCCGACTTCGTCAACAAGCAAGGTTTCCGAATTAAGAGGCAAACGCTTGACATGAACGCGAGATTGAGAATTGTGAATTACCATTAAGAGCGCGAGTTGTGGTCATCCTGGAGGGGAGTCTTGTTGTCATCTGCTTACCGCCCTGCTCTCTCACTTTGTCAGCCACATCACAGTTTGTCTTTAAAGACGAATTTCAGACACACTGCTGAGGCACATTTTCTGACCCAGTGTGACTTCACTGGTTCCTGCTACTCATGTCTGGTCCCAGGTTCAAGTGTGGGGGCATGAAACTTTGCAGTTTTATAGTTTGTCATCTCCCTGTCAGTGCTGCCTGCTGGTGTCTGTGCAGGACACGAGTGACTTTAGAAGTGTCCACCTATAGTCCTACGTATGGATTCTGAGATGTCTCCGCTTCAGTGCACAGGCTATTAATTACTTTGCATGGCTCTGATTTTTTTTTCTGCACGGAGAGATTGCTACGTGTTTGACTCACATGGTTCTGCGGGAGGTTTTATTCACGACTGTTGCACGAAGGGTTCGAAAGCGTTATGGGACCGATTTGATCTCCTTCCCCCATCCTGGTCTGTCTTTCACAACTCAGTGCTGCTTTATCTGTATGAATATGCTGCAAATGCGCTGCACTTCTAGAGAAGATGTTAAGGTGTGGTTTTGTTTGTATGCGTGTGCGTGCGCGCGGGCGTGCATGTGTGCTATCACTGTCTTGACAGTCACAATGCATCCAACCCGACTGGTTTAGATGCACACATTCCCCTGCGCAAAGCTGGCAGAGGTCTCAGATTCCTGAGGTGTGAGGTGATGATGGTGCTGATGATGATGATGATGATGATGATGATGATGATGATGATGATGATGATGATGGTGGTGGTGGTGGAGCGTGTGGGTGTCCGGTCTGCTGCTGGAGTCAGGTGAAGGACACTGAGCACATGCAGCTATTTGGGAGAAGAATTGTGAACTGACCTGGGAATGACCGCCTGAATCTACTTCTCATAGCTTCACCTGTTTGTTCCTCTGCACTCTTGGCCAGCTCTCATTTTCATCTTGGTACTTGCCAAAGGGTTTAGGCAACTCGCATAAAACACAGACCACGAATCAAATCAAATGGTCATTTGTAAAAATAGAAGAAGCAACTTCAGGTGTTCACCTTTAATGCACACAAACTGTATGCGGAACATGCTTTGGCAGCACATTTCAAATTTGCTCACGCCAGACTATAGACCACGACATCACTTGTTCGCATTCCCGCATACTCATACCAATGATTTTTTTTTTTTACAAACACGAAACTCATGTGTTTTTGGTGAGGACTTGAGCATCTAAATTCAAGCATTTTTTTTTCATGAAAAATAACTGGGTCTGTGAACCTTCCTTTGGCTGTCAGTGCACAGTGTACTTTTGATTGAAGTCATAATAAACATCCTTTTTTTCTACTATGTTTCAGGTACATTCAGTGTCATCTGGACATTTGATGGTGACTTGTGCTTTTTTTTTTTTTTACAACTTCCGTGATATGTGGACCTAAGCACATATAAGAAATAATGGTGAGTATGACAAAGCAAAGCGCAAAAAAAAGAGCAAAGCATCATCTGTGGTGGCAACTGTGACGATGTCTTCACCAATATGTCCGTAAATTCATTGTATGATTTGTTAAAATTTTGTAAATCAAAATCACTTTGTGGTTTGCAAACCATTTTCCGTCCTAGAGCGGGGAGATCAAAAGCAGCAGTTTAGCGGAACGCCTGCTCCTGAACAACTCGGACAAAGGAGCGATCACAGTGGACACAGGTGATGCAAAGAGCGGCCTGCAAGCAGGTAAGAGACAGTACAGACAATATCGGGGCCAGTGGCCAGGAACTAGATTGGCATGCTTTTTTTGCAAACCATGGATTCAGATGTTAATGTCTCTGAGCCAGGAAAAAAAGCTCTACATCAACATTTCTAGACTTTTCTCTGTGTTTTGACTGGTAGTCATGGACGTACCACCTTTACAAAATTGTGTACTTTCACACGAATGTGGTGTTTCTTTCCCATGCGATAACCTTGGTGTTGATACAAGACAAAATAACACTATTTAGACTGACCATTATCAGTGATCAGATTCACTGTTGCAAACTTGAAGGGAAAAGCCACTCACCAGATGCAGGTTAGGTTGTGTAAAACACAAAGTAAAAAAACATATCCTGGATATAATCTATATTTATAATTAAAATAGCACAAAGACAAGATTTAAATGTTGAAACTGAGGAATGTCATTGTTGTTGTTGTTTTTTTTAAAAAATAATATGCCAGCAACACGTTTTTAAAAAAGTTGAGACAGTGGCAATAAAAGACTGAAAAAGTTGTGAAATGCTAAAAAAAAAAAAAAAACACCTAGTGGACCATCTCAATTAATTACGTTAACTGGCAACAGGTTATTAACATGATTGAGTACAAAAAGAGCATCCTAGGAGTTGTTCTGAAGTAACAACGGGGAGGAGTTACCACTGAGTGAATGCACTGGCAAAGAGTTCAACAATTTAAGAACAATGTTTCTCAGCGTATCACTAAAAGATTCAGATAATCAAGGCCAAAAACTAATATTTGGTGGCTTTGACCTTCTGGTCCTGAGACGAAACTGCAGT
>CAAKHG010049555.1:37873-61100 GCA_901007715.1 Dactylopterus volitans | reverse complement strand
CACACAGGCACGCACGCACTCACACACACACACACACACCACACTAGACCAAAAAGACAGCACACAGTTGTTCCCTCATTTGCATAAACCAATAATGTAATGGAGAGAAAACAATTCTCTGATGAGCACCATTATGAATAATTTAAAATACACCGCTGAAAACTGCACAAAAAAACTCTCCATCTCCATATTAAAAAAAAAAAGTCCATAAAGAAACGCAATGGCAGTCAATACATGTGATGTCGCGGAGTCGCTGCACAAATTAGATGAGTTGCTTGCATTTACTTCCAATTGAATTCGATGAGCCAAATCTGAGCCGCTTTGATATTTGCCGTGATGGATTGTAGCCGAGCCCGTTAAGCCACTCGAGGGCGAGGGGAGGCAGGGGGTGGACTGGCTGTGCATTGTGGGTAGCTTCGAGGTAAAGCTAGCTCTGTTCGGTGAATAACTTCGGCTCAGGCCTCAGGGAGGAGGTGGCCGCAACAAGCCGACGACAGGAGGTAGATAAAGGGATGCTGCGATTATACAACGGGGATGCAAGGTGCCGCAAGTGTGTGCAAGATGAAAATGTGGATCGGTAGCTCAGCCTGCTGCTGAGCAACAGCTCGTGTTGGATTGGACTTTGCAAATAGATCATTGGTTCTCATACAGAGCATATACAGCATATATACATAACCACACAGCATGAAAGCTCCTAAACCTGAAACAGAGAGATCTTGATCAGCCACCGGGGTCTGGCTCCACTATAGGTCATAAACTCCACCTCCGCCATGTTAGTGGGTGAGACGAAATAAAATATCAAACTGGTTTCTAGTTTCAGGCAGTTCTTATCCCAGCTGAGTTTCTTACAGGTTTTTTTTTTTTATTGAATTAAAATCCTTATTTTGAACATGAAACACTTGTGAAATCAAACAAAACAAACAACCCCCGCCCACAATAATCAATAATAAATAAAGGTAAATTAAAAAAAAAACCTGAGGACAAAAAATAAAATAAAAATGTATCCATCATCATTAACGTGCTCGAAAAGGAGAGGGAAGAAACTACCCCCTAATCTCTATTTCATTATAATCAAAATGTATTCATCTGTAATTTCTATACAAAGAAACAAAAGTTATATACAGACATACATACATATACACATACACACATACATACACACATATTTTTTTTTTATACAAAAATAGATGAATATCAATATAGTAACACATCCTCACTCCTACATACACTGATATAAATATACAAATTAATATATCAGTATCAGTGTAATATATAAGATATTAATTAAAGAAAATTTAAAAATAAACAAAAACCTCAGAGTAGCTGAGCCCCACCCTGAAAGCAACAAAAAAACAAACAAACCCTCAAGTCCCCTCCTCCCTGTATCTTGTAAAAATTATTTGTTTATATTTATTTTTAAACCGGTTGATGCCTGGATGTTGCTTCAGTTGCACACTCAGTCTGTTCCGTAGCCTTACTCCATTATTTGTGATGCAGAATCTTTTCACTGAAGTTCGACATCTCTGGATCTTGAAATGTAACCTTTCCCTTGAATCCTACCCTTCCTCCCTTTCATGAAACATTTTCTGTAAGTGACTTGGTAATAAGTTGTTCCTGGCTTTGTACAGAAAATCTGCTGTTTGGAATTCTGCAACGTCATAAAATTTAGTTATTTTAAACTTTACAAATAATGGACTGGTGTGTTCAAGATAACTGACATTTCGGATTATTCTGACGGCTCTTTTTTTTTGCAGTATGAACAGTGGCCCTGCTGAACTTTTATACTGTATGTATTACCCCAGACCTCCACGTAGTAGTAGAAGTAGGTAAGTGAACCGAACAGGATGTGGAGTGATTTGTCATCTAAAAAGTACCTTGCTTTGGCCATTAAAGAAATGCCTCTAGATGTTTTAGTGCAGATGTATTCAATGTGAGACTTCCAGCAATTTTTTTTCATTTTATTATCACCCCAAGGAATTTGATTTTGTGTACTCCTTCTATATCAACCCCCTCTATCTGTACCTGTCTGTGCCTGTGCTCGATGATTTATTTTTCTCTTACCGAATATCATGATGAGTTTGTTTTTTGTCAAACCAGTATTTCATTTCGCCGAATTCTGAAGTCATAATGTCTAAACGTTGCTGTAAATCCTCACTTGTGGACCAAACATATTCGCGTCATCGGCAAAGAAGATGAATGTAAGTATTTGTGATGTATTGCACATGTCATGGGCGACGCGGTGGTGTGGTGGTTGGCATGCTCTCCCCGTGTCTGCGTGGGGGTTCTCTCTGGCAACTCCGGCTTCCTCCCACCTCCAAAAGCATGCTGGGGTTAATTGGCTACTCTAAATTGCCCGTAGGTGTGCATGCGAGTGTGATTGGTTGTTTGTCCTTCATGTGGCCCTGCGATGAGCTGGCGTCTCGTCCAGGGTGTATCCCGCCGCTCGCCCATTGCCAGCTGGGATCGGCTCCAGCGCGACCGCGACCCGGTAACCGGAATGAGCGGAAAACGATGAATGAATGAATGCACATGCCATTGATGTAGAAAATGAATAATTTAGGAACCAACACTGACCCTTGTGGAACGCCACACACAATGTCCAAACATCTAGACATCTTGTTTTTTAGATAACTTCTCACCCACCCTCGTGCCAGTCCCCTAATCACATATTGTTCCAATTTTTTGATTAATATTTCATGATTTATTGTTTCAAATGCTTTTTTTTTAGATGAATGAACTACCCCAACACCATGTTTATTTTTATCTATGGAAATTGTGGTTTCTTTTATTAATTCAATTAAAGCTTGCTATGTTGACCGGTTACTTCTAAATCCATCTTGATTATCAGTGAATAAGCTATATTCTCTATGAAATTGTCTGACCTGTTATTGAGAACTTTTTCCTGAATTTTTGAGAACTGTGGGAGAAGAGAACAGGTCTGTTATTTGTGAAATGCTGTTTATCTCCACTTTTGTACAGATGATCAACTTATGCTATTTTCATATTATTGGGAAACTGACCCGTTTGTAATGATAAATTAAAGATGTGCGTTAATAGTTTGGAAATCCAATGAATTACCTTTTTTTTTTTTTTTTACAACTTTCATGTTCATATCATTACAATCAGTGGATGTCTTGTTTTGACACTCATTTACAATATCGATAATCTCATTTTCTTCTACAGGTTTAAAAACAGTGTCCTGTGGCTTGTACGTAATGTGTTTAAAGGTATTTCATTCCCGATGGCCAAGTTCGACAATTCTTCTGAGTGAATGTTCCTATTCAGGGGGTGTGAGAGTTGGGTCAGATGTCATATGAAGCGTTGTGGTTCGACATACCCCTTATCCAGTACCTTTCGGTTGTTTTGGTTGGCTGGTTCGTGGATGAACGACCGATTTGTCGTCGCGCGAGTAGGCAGTGTCCCCCGTCTCTCTGGTGTCTCTGAAGTCCTCGTTGATGAGGGTTTTTGTTCCTCTGGGAGACTTTGCACGTTGTAATATGGCTACTCTGTCCTTGAACCTGAGGAGTTTGACAACTATGGGCCGCCGGGTTACCCTGCGCGGTGCGCGCTCTCCACCTCCACCTCGTGCTGCAGTTTGCAGTTTCCTCCGCCAGGATTCTCGTGATCTTCTCCTCCGTCTCGGCCCAGGTTTCCCCCGGGTGATTCTGCTACTCCATCAAGCGCGAGGTTGTTCCGTCTGGTCTGACCCTCCAGGTGCTCCATCTTATCTGTGATAGTCAGCAAACTGTCAGAGACTTTGTAAATATCTGCCTGCATTGTGTCACGGCGCTCATCATGTTTGCCGCTAGCCTTCGAACTGCTTACTTGTCAACAGCAGGGCTCACTTTGACTTTTTGTGTGTCCCCCGATAATGCAGTCCACAATGATTTGGACAAAAGCCTTGGAAGTTTTCCTGTTGTTGTTGTCGAAGAGCCATAAACATGTCCTTCTGCTGTTGCATCGAGTCAGTTCCCTGGCTCAGTCACATCTACTCCTTATCTGACTTCATCTCTGCTTCTGACGGCATTTTAAGCGGCTTTCTCTTTCTACGGTTACGGCAGTTGTTTTTAGCCTCGTCAGCTGTTAGCTCTAGCCGCCCGCCAGCTAGTTTGCCAGTTAGCTCTGTTCTTTCGGTCCATCTTCCAAAATCAGAGTCTTAAACCAGGCGAAGTTCAAACCGCGGGTGTCACCAGATAGCCCGAAGGCCGTGATCCAAAATCAGTAGTCAAAAAAACACATCCAACCGATCCATCCAATCCAAAAGTCCAACACCGAGCGCCAAGCACAAACCAAACATACGCGCCAGTAATTTGATATGATACAAAATCTGGCAGTGACATCATGATTGACAGCTGCTCTGTGCGATGATATGTGACGCGAACTTCCTATATGACCGCAATCGTCTGTTTTCACACCGCAAAAAAATTGTGCTTTCAGGTTCGCAAACTGACCACTTAACGATTGAATTCACACGACGCAGTGGCGGCGGGCCGTGAGGCCATCACCGCCACCTCAGCTCATTGATGAGGTGTGTGACGAAGCCAGTGGGAACTCAGTACGGATCCAAAAGATGACGTTGGCGTTCTCCACCAAGGAAATGACCAGATGAATGATCTGTCAGATTCACTTGAGAATCAAATACGCCGCCTGAGTAGGGTAAACAGTATCTGCGTGCTGCGTGCGTCCTGCTGAGCCTCCAACTATGTGGCTGAAGGCAAGTGGACCTCTACTCGAAGCCCTCGTCGCGCTTCGCCATGTCCCGGTGGACGTCAAACAGTTTGAACAATCAATGCGTCAATCACGCATCATGAACTCTCCCAGAAACTGGTCTTAAAAGACATCACATACGATTTCGTCATCAGGAAAGTTTGACAGTTGGAGCTCAGCACGCCACAGCAACATTAGCCCGAGACACTGGGACCACTGAGGTTGTTTTGACAAGGTTTCCTGCTGTGAGGAGAAAAGTTAGTCCGGCGGCTTTGCATCAATGCAATGCTGCTCGAGACAGTGTTTCCCAATCCTGCTCCTAGAAGCCCCCCCCCCCTAGAGTACATGATTTGGATGTCTCCCTGCTCCAACACACCTGATTCAATTGAATGGGTTGTTTCCAGGCTTCTACAGACCTTTATGATGAGCTGACCACTGGAATCAGGTGTGCAGGAGCAAGACCTGATCAAAAATATGAACTGGATCAGTGTCACCAAGACAGATGCGGAAGCCTCTGCTCCATAACGCCGTGTTGCTCTCGTCCCAGGCACATGATCGAGACACTTGGCGGGCCTGGTGCCAACTATATGACATGCTTTTTCTCTACATATCCATTCACTGATGATTGAGTATCACTTTTGCTGGCTGATTGGAGCTTTTCTCAGGTCGCCGTGCCAGGCAGGACAAGCTCAATTTAATAAATGGCCATTATGTCACTAAAACGAGGTAACGCGATGATTGAGCCCACGGTGCGCTGATGGCAGCCCCTTGTGAATCTGTCGGTTTGTTATCGGTAATTGTGGATCAAACGTATCAAACCTCGCATAGTAATTTGATAGCATGATGCTTTACTTGAAGAGATGCAAAAATAGCAAGTGTAGTCATCAAAGGCTACAAAATGTCCTTAAAATAATCCTGAATTAGTGCTAGTTTTGTGAGTTTAGCTCTGCTGATTTTGAGCTAAAGAAGGAGGACTCGCAAAGAAAATCGTCATTCGAGTTCTCAAGGTCTCTCAAGTTTGTCTAACAACTCATCAGTGACTGATTTTTTTTTTTTTTTTTGTTTCATTTAAATCCAGCGGCAACTCAAAAATGGACCGGCGCTGCTGCTGAAGACTCATAAATAAACTCTTCAACAAGACAGCAAATCACTTTTTCTGTGTTGAAAAGTAAATTGGCTGTGTGATCAAGAAGCTTTTTTTCTTTTTTTTTTCTTTTTTCTTTTCCCTTTTTGTAAACTAGTTGTCCTCCAATGTGCCCGTGCAGGTTGGAACAATTTCAAAAATCTCCACCTCAAAAAAAAATTTCATATCTAAGGTCACGCTCTCATTTGATACGTCCTCCTCCTCCAAAGTGAAGTTGATATGAGGATTTTGAAGCACGAGCTGCCTCGGCCACCCGTCTGTCTATCGGCTTCCAAAGCGTCAGCCAGCCTTTCCTGTGACCGGCTGGCCTGCTGCACAGCGGGCCGGTCCGGCGGGACACAATGGAGGTCGTACCGAGAGCAGGACAGTACATCAGCTGGACGCTAATCGGCTGCCTCACCTTCACAACGTTCCCCTCTGGGATGGGCCAGAGGACTGGCGAAGGGGAAAGGCGGAGGGAAATCAGACTGTGAGCGATTAGGTTAATGAAAGAGGAAAATGGACTGAAAGGACAGGAAAAGGTGGCCCTAAGGCAAATAAGTTTAGAGGAGAGCTTATCCAATTGCTAAGACAGCTTGAGAGACACTGATTGGCAGGGAAGAAATAAGAGGCAAGATACACTGTCACAGGGTGAAAGAATTACTTTAACTGTTCTATTTTAGAGCCTCCAATTTCTATCAACCGCTGGAAGGTCAACGACGGCGGCGCTATCAGACTGAACTGCAGCTGTCGTTTTTTTTTTTTTTTCTTTTTCTCTCCTGGCTAAAATGTTAGGTAACTGAAAATCTCCCAACACAGACTCCTTTAAAGCTCCTCCGGAAGCCTACAGGCACAAAGCAGAGAGGCAGATGCCGCGGAAGGAAAAAAAAAGGGCGATGATGATGTCAACTTTGATAATTGTTAAGATTCCGGCCGTGGCCAACGGGTGGACGTGTTGTTGTGCGCGGTGGTGAATGTTAAAGTGCTGTGGAAGTATCAAGCTTCGATGTTCTCTTGCTTTCCAAGCCTGCTTTTAATAAGCGTTTTGACCTGACAAGCTGGAATTAACCCCGTTCGTGATGGCCGCGACGGGTTCTGGTGACGAAATCAATCTATTTATTTGCTTTTTTTTTTCTTCTTTTTTTTTTCAAAGTTCATTAAACACGGTATTGTATCAAGCGAATGCAGCACTGCAATCCACCGTTGTTGCTGTTGTTGCCGGTTGTTCATTCATTCATTTATTTTATTTAACTCCCAACCATGTACATGGTATGGAGCACAAATACAAAAACAATCATATCGACGTGGCAGATAGCAAGGCTGTACATATTCACTCAAAAACAAAACAAATGCGTGACTTAAACAGAGGAAGAACGCTCTTCAGAAAGGCACCTGGTTTCCAAATAACTTTCCACTTTCTGGGATTGTAACAACAGGATCAACTTGAACGTACACGGGCGGTTTGTGAGATACTTTGGTATAAGCGTCTGTCCGAGTTTCACGATGCCTACATTTTTACGCTCAAACAGGACATGAAACTCATCACCGATGCAGTTGTCATTACAAAGATCACAGACCCTCTGGCTCCTGCCCAGACCTTCATATCTTCCAGCGACTTTGGGGACTCTCGTGTTTGCTCGTCCCGAAGTTACAGATGGCTTGTCTATAACTTTGATTTTCAGGCAGTAAGTACAAATTCTTTTCTGAACTCAACCTAAATATCACACGATGCCATACTATTAAGTTCGCCTTGCCATTTTTGCAGAAACTGATCTTTAAGTCTCTGTTCGACAGTTAATTTCAACCAGTCACTGTTACTGCACGCTTGAGAGAGCCGGATGTAAGACGGTCCACAATCACCCACTATCTGCTTCTCAAGCAAGATCCACGGAGACAGAAAAACATTTGAAGTAAACAATCCAAACAGACATTCATACATTATTCTATTCAGTTTACTTTCTTTCACTTCGATCAGCCTCCCCCAGTAGTCGATGCCTCTCTTTTTTACTGCAATACATAGCGGATGCCTCCCCGGCGCTCCATAAACCATATTATTGCAAGTAGATGCTTTAACTTTTAAAAGAGATTTGAGGAATTTGAGATGCAAATTTTCGAGTGCATCAATCCTTTCAAAACCCCAAACTTCACATGCATACAACATGACTGGAGAAACCAACTGGTCAAAGAGATCTAGTGTGACATCTACAGGTAGGCATGCATAGCACGGGACGCCTGCTTATACAACTCATCAATGGCAATTTTGAATGAGTTCATAGTGATCCCAAGATATTTAAAACAATGAACAACTTCAGGAGTGGTGGAGGCTTGTTAGCGCATGCGGGTTACACCTAAACCGCCTTCCCCCATCGCTCTCATAACAACGACGCTTGAAGCTTCGTCTATACCTCTGCGTCGAGGTGGTGACGTGCAAGACGCTGGCTCGCTCCTCCCTCTCCAAAAGACGCCGACCTCGCGTCGCAGCGACATGGGCAGTAAGGGCTGCGATTGGTCGGCGGTCAGTTCCATCATTTCCAGGATGGAGCCCTCCTGTTCCTCCCTTCCGCTGAACCGATTCGATTAATCGACAGCCCAGTCCAATTTTGATCGACATTTGCAATAGAAGCGGTTGCTGTTCCACATCGATCACCTCCAGCTCCTATAGCGCGCTCTCCCCCTCATCAGTTGCCATTGTTCGCTGCGACAGGGGCGAGTGATGGAAGGAGCTGAAACGCCAAGCAGTCGACGAATGACGTGGCTGCTCAGCGTCTCCCCACACCCCCCACGAGAATTGCACGGCGTGCGTCCCACCCTGACGCAGAACTCTCGAAGGGACGGCGTGGCGACCACGTAGAAGCGCGAGCGGGGCTTGATGACGCGTCAGTGCATTAAGGGCCGCTCAGATTCAGGCATATAAACAGTTGCTTGGGGAAAGCTCATGGTTTGGATTTAAAAAAAACAACGCAAATCTGGCTTTTAAGGCACATCTGGACTCACCAAGGACGGGAAATGAAGAGCTGCCTCCCAGTGCAACCCGCTTTAAAAAAAGAAAAAGGAAAGAAAATTCTCCTCCACTCATGGCTGGAAACAGGAACACTAACTCCCGGCCCCCCTGACAAAGGCAGCCTCCATTCACGACTCGCAGCGGCAAAATAAAGTCTGTCTCCCCCCGCAACGCCACTCAAAGCCCTCATTTCCATTCAGGGCTGCCGACTGGGCTCCGACTCGCCTCGGATTTTCTCACCATCCGCGGACGTCATCTGTTTTCCTCCTCTCCTGCGTGGTCATAATTGCAACGGCCGCTCGAGGGTTTCTGTCAATTAAATGCCACTGTTTTTGTTGATTGCATTTCAGAGCAACCCCGTCCAGTCTCCTCCCAACGCTCTGGCGCTGTGGAGACATGGCTTGCAGGGACGATTAATTAAACAGAGCCACCCATCAGTTTTAGTGTTTATACCTGGGCCTCTCCTGTGTTGAAAAGTCAAAATGTCTGCCTCGATAAGGGTCTGTTTACTCAACTTTGTTAATCCAGAACTGGGTGGCTGTAGACTGGAAACAAGCAAACTTAAATGGGATTTGATTAATTTAAGGTGAAAACATTACATATTAGTTAACAAATTTTGCCCCATTAAAACACCTCAATGTTAATAAAAAGTCTTAATAGAAATTTGAGATGGAAATCGATGCACTTGGGTACATTACACCTTTTTCATTAATTGACAAATAATTTTTACTGTCTGGCCATGTTTTTTGGTTTTTAATCCCCCCCCACCTCCCCCCACAACAGCTCTTTTAAGAGCAGACCATTATCGGATGGCTGGCAGGATCAGAAAATCACAAATTTCCTGTTCACACGTGTCCACAAATGAGTGAAAGAGGCAGCAGCGTCGGACCAAAGTGCAAATGCAGGCGAGAACAAGAGCACCCAAGAATAAATCCCCATTCAGCCAAACCGACTTGTCATTTTGTAAAAGCATGATTGAAGTAGCGCCGGGATGCGTGGCAAACGTTGCTGGCCATGGTTTGGTAAACACCGGATTCTAATAAATCACATAAACAGGAACCTTCAGTCGGAACGAATAAAACATGCTCATTTAACTGGAGAATGAATTAAGTCCGAATTCTCAACCGCGAGTATGTCAATATTGTACTTAAATTCGGTGAGTAAGTGCGCCACGCCATTTTTCATCACTATATTGTCGAGGAAGTGGCGAGCACTGATGGCTTAGGATGTCAGTGTCTCGTGCGCGTGAAGACCGGGGAAACGCAGATAACTCAAGTGCGCCGGGAAGTCCGTAAAGCCGGGCTCATTACCATAAACATGGTGGATAATCAGGCAGAGAGCTGAAATTAAGCAGTATGCATGGGGGAAGGGAGGGGCTGGGGCGATGGGAGGGTGACGACCAGGTGCTCCCCGGAAATTGGCGGGAACGTTAACAAAGACAGGAAGTAAATCCCGCGCATGACCCAGAGCGCCGGCTCGAAGATAGAACGGCAGACGGGAACACGAAAAAAATCCGAAGCAAGCGGTCACGAAGATGACGCGTAGACGCCGCGTGCGACTTTCATCCGTCAAACACCGCGCAGCGCTCGGGCACGGCTGCAGTTTCGTGTTTTTTTTTCCCGCGGTGTTTGACAGGCGGGTTGTGGGAAGTTCCCTCTGCTTCTCAGCTGCCGTGGTCTCATAGGGCGGATGACGCTGAGATCAGAGGTCCGGACTGTCAGGCAGGATTTGGGGGTTAGCGGGGCGCGGTAACTTCAGGTTTAATTCTGGGTTTTTCCGTATCACGAAGCTGGTTCAGCTTGCACGTCGCCATGGGAACGAGTGCTGCGGACCTAATCGGCTCGGGAGCGTTTTTTTTTTGTTCCAGATAAGAGTTAAAAACTTAAAAAAAAAACCCACCACCACCTCCTGACCGAGCGGCTCTGCGGGACGACGCCATCGCCGCTCATGCAAGATCACAAGGACCTCAGCGGGGGGGACAGACAGTCTTTTTGGGGTATTGAATTAAATCTCTTTGCATATTGTTTTCACATCTAACTCGATCAATATCTGTTTTTTTATCTGACTTTAGAGTCGCGCAACAGAATATTCATGCCGTGTCCGCTGGCTGGTTGTTTGTAGACGTTATTCAAAAAGGAATTTATGAATTCTCTGCAGAGGCATTTGCCTGATGTTTGTCATCTTTGCATAGAGATTTGAAATTGATACAAACACTGATTAAGGCACCGAAGTAGAGATTTGCAATTAAATGAACTTAATGGTTTTAATTATGTTTTTTTTTTTAAATATATTTAGTCCTCACATGCTCAGACTGCTTAACGCTGCTCGAGTAGGATCTTGACAAAATGGGGCACACAATGTAAATAGAATTATACTCTAATAAACCCATTAAGTCGGAATTAAATAGCTAATGTGCCTCTTCTAATACTGCTCGCGTAAAAATGGTCAGCGGGTTATTTCATTTTCTTTTCTCACCCTCTTGTGTGATTATCAGAATTGTGCGAGATCTTCATTTATCACCGCAGAAGGTAGTGAAGCCTTTTGTTTTAAGGGCATAAGAAAAGTAAACGATCCGCTCCGTCTGAAAATTAATCACGGAACACAATAAATCCCAATAAACAGCGTCTCAGTGACTGTTATTGATTCATGATGCAGCAATGACTTTATATTGATGAGCTTGTTTACGCAAACACAGTGATTTTTTTTTTTTTTTTTGCCCGAGCAAGCTTTCTTTACTGTCGTAGGCTGCATAGATGGCGTTTCTTTTATTCTGCAATACGGATTCATTGCTCCTGTCTCTTATTTGTGATTGGTCATCTGGTGCCAACTTCAAGATAACACGCTGGACTCGCTTTCTGGCAGACGCTTCTGTTGGGGGGGTCATAACGCTGGTGGCGGGACTGATGTTCTTAATGGTTGCAATGGGCCGTTGTCGCGCTGCGGGACGAATCCCGGATCGATCGGACGTCTCTCTTATGCTTTGCGTGATGGATAATAACCAGCAACCGGAGCCGGAAGCTCGGCTCTTGTCTGCAGGCGCTCATATTTGCAGCTTAATAGGCGTCCAAGCTGCCATCTCTAAGAGCCAAATATCCCAGATATTTTAAACGCCGCTCTCAGCCACCTGCCACCGTTTCTCTGCACACCAGTTCTTGTGTTTGGGGCCCCGAGTCTCCCACAAAGACCGACCCTGACCGGGGCCTCTCTGGATTGTGGACCGGTGCTCTGCTTTTTTGCAGTGACGCTGTGATGAGGCTTCTGGAAAATGATGTGTCTTTTTCCTTGTTGCACATCTGGAAACACCTGCTTGCTGCGGCGAACACCGGCAGGCAGCTGTTCCTGTTTCACTTCATGACTCTGGTCAACCTACATATTGCGTTGCTCATTACTGTAGCACCTGTTTGGTGAAATTGTTTTTCAAGTATGGGATATATATATGACTTTTTTTCTTTTTTTGTTTCTTTTGGGAAAACGGTCGACAACGGAATACGCTTTGGAAATCCAAAACAGAAACCATAAAATAAAAGAGACAACCATGAATGAATGAATGAATGAATGAGACATCTGATTGCGCAATAGTTTTTTTTTTTTTTGTTGTTGAATGTGGATTGTACAAATTTAAATACTATAGAATAATTACGCCTTCAGCGTTAAGTATGTTGTGCTGCGAGCTGCATATTTACCACGCAGTTCTGTCTGAGAACTAGCCCGATGGCAGGAAAGCTCATTTTGCTGCATGTTCCCTGAACACAACACCAACACTGCAGATCGCTGCTGCTGGCAGCCGGGAAACCGGCCGGCAGCCGCGCGGAGATCAGAACCAACCAGAAACATGCAATTAATAATGATGAGTAACAGCCGTTGACTGTCCATTTCCACTTTAAGTGTAGAAATAGCAAAAAAAAAAAAAAAAGTAATCTAATGTCTCACTGTTGCACCGCGTGTTGACAGCAGCGATGTTGGTGTTGGTCCAGAAGTCTAGATGTTATCATGTGTAAGATTGAGCGTGAGAGGGTTCACTCACTACTCGACGGCCTCCACCGGGTGGAATGTGCAGGGAGTGAGGCACCTGCAATAAAGCCCGCTTGCGGGGAGTGCTTTATGTTATAATTATTAGCACATCAGCAACATATGATCCACCTCTGCCTTATAACATCATCGGAGGGGAGGGACAATCCACTTCATTAATTTTACATTCAATTTTGGACTAATTAGAGGTGCCAAGAATGATTATATGGATTTACACCCTTGCATGGATGTGTGAGTCTGAACCAAGAATATGCTCCGAGAGAGAGCTTCATCGTTGAGCGGTGCTGCACGTGTTTAACACGTCCATAAAAAAAAAAAAAAAACGGGTCCCGCAAAGGGAAAAGTAGAACAAAACGCAGAAACAATGCAGCTTTATTGATTCGGGAGTTCAGTGGTGTTTGTGAAAATGATGCTAAACTCAACCACCGCCTCAGCCTGTTCTGAGCGTGTGTGTGTGTGTGTGTATATATATATATATATATATTTTTAACCCCTAAACCTAACCAAATCTAAATTACCGTGTGGCCCTTAAAGGTAGTAAAAATATTTTATAACCATGAACAACGGTGGCTCTTGTCAAAGTCAGATATAATGCAACAGCCCTCCAATAAATTGTCCCCTCAGGAGGGAATTTACGTTAAATTTCTATTGAATCTGACATATTTGAGTGATTGTTACTGGGCCTGTAATTTGTGTTGTTGTTGAGCTGTACTTGGCTATATCGAGAGCCGTCCCGCAACTTTCTTCACCCTGAGGCTTGATCGCGATGACCAAAATATTAGGGACACCTCTCACTATAACCCAGCACGGTTCAACGGCATTACAGATCACAGTCCCAGTAACAAATCACTCAAAACATGTCAGATTTAATGAAAGTTCAACTCAGGGAGAGTTAAATAAAAAAGTTTATTAAGGGAGAGTTTATTATATTCTATGGTAAACAAGCAGTAGCCTTAACATTATGCTTGATTGGTGTATACTATTATGCTTGATTAGTGTGACCAATAAAGGCTGCTAGGTGCTCGAAGGGTCAGAATTAGACCGACTGGAATGAGAATCGCCGGCTGACTTTGTGAACTGAATGACAAGCGCTCCCAATACAAGCATCTTTTTTTCCACCAAAGCGAAAAACGCGAACAACACTTTCAAATGTTCAAATGGTCACTTGAAAGTTCCGTTACCCGCCGCGGCCACAGTTCGGTCTCGGAATGGTTTCTCACAAAGTTTTAACGTTTCCATGTTGTCTGGTTCTAAAATAGAACCCTGCAGATGCTTGGGCTGCTTCATGTATCATGGGTTCTTCACTTTATAACAATAATCGTTTTCTCGATTACACTCCATCAAGTAGAGTTAGTCTCCATGAAGGATTGAACAGATGAATTGGTTGCACCCATTAAGGCTTCCACGAACTGATGATAAATACTGCATTTATCTTTTTGGATTATTCAGCGATAAATAACCATGACATCTTCCCATAAAATATTTTCATTTAACATTTAAATAAAACAACATTTCCAGTAAAAATGTACAAAATGAATTCCGCCCAACACAAATAGTGCAAGAATAAATTTCTGGGCATTGCTCTCTTTAATGAAAGTCCGCCATATTTTTTAAATTAAATTCATCACAGCAATTATGGTTTATTAAGTGTAGACCTAATTGGCCAATAAGCCATTTCCCAGGCTGCCATTTATTACCTCAGATATGATATACTTCAATCGCTGACGCCACTGAAAGGCCGTTGTAATTTGGAATGAACTTGCATAACTCATCCGCGAAAGTTAGTTCACGCTGAACTAAAAGTGCAACGTTAATGGAAATCTACTGAGCTCAAAATGTCACATCAGATTTTTTTTTTTTTTTTTTTTTTCCATTCTGGGATAGTTGCAGGTGAGGCAGACTGCTCGGATGCCAGCCGGAGATTTCTCCAAATCTGTGCAGCATCCAGGGTGCTTGCGATGATTCTTCCGATTGAAAGATTTGCTGCGGGCATCCAGAAGCGGTCGGCCTCGTCTGAAGTCAGTCGTAGGTGATGTGGCGGATTTGATTGGCAGGGCTGTCACCCCGGCCGAAGCCTCGGAGCGCCGTCGGGAAACGTGACTGCCACCGTGTCACTCTCAGCGTTGCGCCATATGTGGCCGGTTTATCTCATGAACTGGGCCCCTCGGGTTACATCTGGCTCCTTAAGACATCCCAGAATTCACGGCCAGCGCAAACAAAACAGAACCCGACTCTCAATTTTTCCTCTCTGCGTTAATGCTTTCTGCGGAGAGACAAACAAAAAATATCTCTGGAACACGGGGAGCCACACTCTAGCAGATTTTTGTATTGATTTAAAGAAAAAGTGATCCGGCAGAATTTAGAGCACTTTAAAGCACCTACAGGAACAAAAAAAAAACAACCCTCTGAAATCCTCTCTCCACCCACATTTTCCTTCACACCAGGACAAAAAAACAAAAAATCAGAAGGAAAAAAACAAAACAAAACAAAACAAAAAAAAAAACAAGCTCTACCATCCCCCGAAGGAGATGAAATCCGAACTGGAAAATTGTGTACAAGCTGAAGACAAATAGCCAAGGAACACACCTCTGAGTCGCTGCTCGTCAAACGCTCAAAAAAATTCAGCTCACGCCGGCGGTCTGACCCGGCCCTCACCCGATATCCCCAACCCCTAATAACCCTGCAGCACTCACAAATACTTCCCTTGTTGTCCATGAGACGGCAAAGTGTCTCAGCAGTGGCCTCTTGATCCGTGAGGGCAAAAAAAAGAAAAGAAACATATATATATATATATATATAAAAAAATCAAAAAAAAAAAACGCTCCAGTGTTCTTGTGCAAACAAGAAGCCCGTTGAGGTCGGCGTCTGAGGTGTGAGGTCGTTGCCGTCGCTAGGGAAGCTCGCCGCTCGGCGTCACGCATGTTGGGCCGACAGGTCAACAGGCCATTTGTGCAAATTAAAAAAAAAACAGTGGCTCCTTGCCGTGAGCCGAAAGTGAAAAATAAATGTTTTTTTTTTTTGGTTCTTTTTCTCTCTTCATATGTTTGTCATTCCCCCTCCACGCCCCACCCCCAATCTCGCACCTCGGGCTCCGCTGAGGGCCAGCAAAGTGATCTGGGGGGGTCACTCGCCCTCCCCCAGCAATCGCGATGCACCTTCACAAGAGCTGCAAACAAAATTGGACACCTGCACCGAACAGGCGCACCGAAAATAGCTGTGTGTGTGTGTGTGTGTGTGTGTGTGTGTGTGTGCTCACACCCAAGCTCAGGCGAGTCCAGCCGTAGTATCGTCGTCACGCTTTCGCCAGACTCTTGCAAAGTTTCCGCCGCTCTCGTCTGATTGGCCCATTCCGACAGCAGTCGGAAATACAAAATCCGTCCTGGGGTTCCTGAAAGCAAAGTGTAACTTCAAGTGCTTTCCTGTGTCTTCATGAATTCTCCAGGGCGCCGTAATGTCGACACAAATGTCTCACTCCAGACCACATGTCCTGAACGCGGTTTTACGCAGCCCCCTTTGAATAAAATGCAAAGATTAATTCCTTTATCGCGGAGGAATAGTTTGCTCTAAGGTGAAAGAGCCAGCTGCAGTACGCTGCCTTCCACCCACCGTATTATTTTTTTTTTAACCCCTCCCCATCCTCCCTCCATCCTTGGTTTAAATGATCCCTGCTCTCCTCTTTAGCGAACCATGAAATATATATATTTTTTTCTCAATAATCTAACTTTATCCAAGCCCCTGTCAGCGTAGGAAGGAAAAGACTTTATCTTTGCCGAGCTCAGGCGGTGTGTGCTGACAGCGGCAGAGCAAGAGTTTACCGTGTCTATTCACATGCCCCACTGTTTAAAGTTTTCTCTTGATCAATAGGCGCTGCAGGCAGCGAAAACCTCAGTGAACCAGATCTACATCTCCACCTCGTACCCCAGGGACCCCCCGAGATGGATCTCGGCGCACAATTAAAATTTCACACTCGACTGCATCCTGGAGACCGTCAATATTAGCAATATGAATAACTGCAAAGTTTGAAGTAAACATAAAGTCAACAGGGACTAAGTCGGAGGAGTAACAAATGTAGGGACAACAATAACAGGGCGCAGATCAAAGCTAGCCGGTCTGCAGCCATGCTAGTTAGCATGCTAGCGGGCTCAGCGGGCTGGAATGATGTTTAGCAGGTGGAGTGCACTTTAGTTTTGCATGCGGTATGCTAATGACGGCTAATCAACAAGCATTTGGGAAAGTTTACCTTGAGGGTTTTCTGCTAGGAAGGTATGGCTAAAGTTGTCACGTGCAGTAAGTTTGTCTCCAAGGTTTTCTGCCAGAAACGCTGCATGTAGTTTGAGTTGTGAAAAGCTGTATTTCACCCCCCAAAACCTTGATGTTCTCCTAGATATAACCATGTACAGGAAAAAAAAAACCTAAAACTTGATTAATCAGTGATAAAACTGAAAAAAATAATTAGAGAAAAAACAAGTTTCAGACATGATTCAAACCCCAGCCTCTACTCTTGACCCACTCATCAACCTCCAACCTTACTTTAAACATCACAACCAACTTCAGCACCCTGACTGCCTTCAAGGTATATCCATCCCATGACTAATTACCAAGGAATAATAAGAGGAATAATAAGTATAGCTGAGGGAGGATGGGAATGTCATTATTTTTGCAACTTTGACCTGATGGTCGCCTTAGATAAAATGGTCAAGGATCACCAAAGTTATTCCAGTTTATCTCGAGAGGGACATCTAATGCAACATAAGACGAGAAATGTGGAAGCTGTGCAAAAATACACGATAACCCACGCAGCTGCTGTTGAGATATAACTTCAGCCTATACAGATGCACCCAGGTTGCCAGCATGCTGTAGCAAATGATAATCTTCGTCTCAACGGGGCTGCCGTCAAACTCAGGGCAGCGCGGCGATGTGGTCATATGGCCGAGGTAAGACTGCAGCCTTGAGTCCTGGCGTCCTCTACTCCTAGATTTTCTTTTTTTTTTTTTTCTCTTTTTTTTTCCCACCCACCAGAAGGTTAAGTCCCCCGAGAGGAGACCTTTATTCCTAGCAAGATGTGACAAAATGAGACCGCTGTATCTGCAGCGAAGCTCAGTCATGCTCGTACGGCCAAAAACAAAAATGACACGACACAATCCCTGCGTTTGAAGGCAGATTTAACCCCCCCCCGCGCCCACCCGCACCCGCCAACCAGCCTGCTAAATAACATTTCAAAATAAAGAGCTAGCGTCCTGCAGCCAAATAGGACCGGCCGACTTCCCCGAGATGCCGCCCTCTTTTGTTGAGGCATAACCTCGTTGACGATTTGGTGTTGAGGAACTGAAGGACCACAGCCTGCTTCGGTGGAACGAGGGATCAGCAGAACTTGGCATGGGTACATCTTTCAAATGATTTTTTTTTCTGGCCAGCTGACATCCAGATGGGGGCTCAGCCGCCAGGTGAGAGACGTGAGCAATAGACGGGACCCCGTCACCGATGGATGGCGGTTCCACCTTCCTTTCTATCTGTCCGCTCATCCCGGCAGACTCAAACTCCGAAGGAGGTAATTGCTCGATGGAACTTGCCGTCTTCATGCTGAGTAGCACTCAACTTCGAAATATCAAGTGATGTGGCTATTTTTCTTTAAAAGACATCGCCGTTAAGCTGGAATGCATTTCTTCTTTTTATAAATTATTATTTAGATAACTTAAATTATTATTTTGTTAAAAAAAAAAAGTAATTGATGATTTTTCTTCATGCCCTTAGTAGAATAGTATTACCTACATTTTATGTACAATATTTAAAGTCATGGTCATGCTCTGTGTTGGTACCTGTGGGTGGGACCTGTTTTTTTCTTTGTTTTTTTTTACCCACATGGTTAACAACAGTGGCAGTCGTAAAATGCACCTTACAATTGTGGCTTCTGAAAATGTCAATTAATTCATTGTTAATGTTCTTTATGATACTGTGTGTGTGTGTAAATGTGTGTGCGTTAATCCTATGTCTTGTGTTTTATAAGCTATTTTAATGCCCTTCTAAATTGGCCCATAAGGATAAATAAAGTAATCTGAATTATAAAAAAAATGTATACATGTTAGAGGTACAGTATATATGAAAAATACCATTCTTATAAAATGAGTGCTTTTTCTGACCCTCGCTGATACTCAAAAAAATGTCGTTACTCAAAGCTCCTTTCAAGTATGGTGATGAGGATAAACAATGGTGATGCGTGGCAGCTACAGCAAACATGCCAGCTTTAAATGATCATGACGGAGATGTGCATAATGTCAGAATTCAGCTGTCTTTAGCTCTTGGGGCACCCAATAACAGCACTCTATATTTAGCTTTTTGGTGGGTGAAACTTTGCACATGACGCACAATCATATCGCTTCCATCAAACTCGACTTCAGCTGCGAGACAAATGGCCTGTTTACGTGTCATAGCGTCACGTGCTGTCATGCGTGGTTTCGAGAAGTGTAAATTAAAAACGGTATCCAGGCGGTCTCATGATTTACGACCTACTTTTCTTAAAGGGCATGTGACATCATTAGAGGCGCCTCCAGCTGGAGCTCATGATCAGTCACATCAGTGACATCTTAAAGCCTCTGTATTAGCTAAAAATGAGGCCAATCAGAACACGTCCTGTATATCTCTGCATTTTACTGTACTCGCAGTTGCTCAGCCGGGCTCGACGCGCAGCCTTCCCCTCCACGTGTGGGTGAAATTAGAGAGCGCGATTGGGACAAATCACTCGTATATCAGCGAGCGACTGAGTTCACATGGATCCGCCACGCTCTGATGCTAATAATCATTAGCGAGGCGGTAAGACAACATTCGGCGAGCAGCCTCTCATTATTTGACATTGCTGACGTTCACTTTCACTCGTTAAGTCGACAAACATCGCTGGTGGCAAATCAGAGAGCCGCAGCGCTAATTGTTGCAACTTTTCAGCGCTTCCGCGCCCAAACACAGAATGTACTATTTTGGTTCCAGCGGCAGAGTGACGCACTCTCCCTCATCCTGTCAGTTTCAGGACTCTTACTGGGCTTTCGCTGCAGTCGATATATTATTGATTTCATATCAGTAGTTTAGGCCGCTGTCATATTTCTAAACCTGGATGTTTTTTTTTGTTTGTTTTTTTGAGCGCCTGGAACAAGTAGATTATTGAGCAAGGATGAGGGAATTAAGGTGTTTCTAAATTATATGGTCTACAACAGCTGACTTCACTGCGTCACATATATAAAGCAACATTTGAAAGGGAATTTTGGGGCTTTGTGCCCACCTGATTAAAAGTGGCAAAAGTTTTTGGAATTGCTCCAATAATGAGCAACAACGCTAATGCATAACCGCAACAGCTGCAGTGTAATCATACCGGGCAACTGTCTGCTGTCAAAGCACAGCCATTAAAAGGCGCCTGTGTTTGCCACTGCATGCACAGATTGTGATTATAAGTGTCTCACAACATTACGGAGGTAATCCCTGCAGAGGGATGTGTGGCTGCCTCTAACGGGGGCTGATGTGATGTGAGTGTTTGCAGCAGGTGCAAACATGTGACAGTCGGAGAAGAGCAGGGTACAGAAAGTGTAGATTAGTGTTAAGATTTCAAGAAAAAAAACAAAACAAACAAAAAAAACCAAGGTTTATGTTTACAAATTCCTTAACTGCGGATGAATAATGACATGACACGTGATGCTGCTTCAACCGCTGTCTTAACTGGGAGGTAGTCAGATAATAATAATAATAATCATAATAATCTTTATTTACATAGTGATTTTTCAAGCTTACGCACAAAGTGCTTTCCAGATAAGGGAATAAACAGAATAAACAGTTACAGAGGGAAATGGAGAAAAATCAAGAACGTGAGAGCAGATGAAGCACATGGAGCCCGTACGCAAAGAAATACTAGTTCAGTATGTAGATAAAACACAAATACAGGAAGTGGTTTCAAGTAGCTAAATTGCACGATAATCAAAACAAAGTGTAGAAAAGTGCATATATAAGTATAAAATCGATACTACCAAGACGGGCACAAGCATGCATGAAGAGTGCATGTTAGGGGTGTGACGGTTTTGAACCGAATTGCTAAACGGCGGTTCAGAGGAGTTCGGCTTAGTGACTCGTTTTTTCATCTTGAACCGCGGTTTGGTCGCGCATGTCAAAATTACAAGGAGCACTTGAACGCAGCATAACCTCTCACATGCGTTGATGGCGGACGAACCTGAACTAGCAGAACCCTCCAGAGGCTCTTCGGTCGTCTGTATGGAGGCATTTTGGATTTCCAGTTGAGACCACAGAGGCTGCTGGTCGTGTTGTTGTCAAGACGCAAGTTATTTGTCGTTTGTGTTCAGCGAAACTGTCTGTGGGAGCGAGGGGGTGACGCCTCAAACATGCTCGCGCATATCACGAGATATAACGCCGACAGAGAGCTCACGCGGCCCGACGCAGCAGCGACGAGCCCACGACAACAGCCAGATCTTCACGAAGCCTTCAAAATGAAACTTGGTCTGAAATCAGAGCGAGCAGAAGCAATTACCAATCCTGTTGGGGTTTTCGTGGCGTTGGACATGCGTCCCTTTTCTGTTGTTGAAAACCACGGGTTCAAGCGACTGCTAAATGTCCAAACCGAACCGAAGTTTGAACCGAACCGCGACTTAAAAACTAAAAGTTGAACCGAACCGCAGGTATGGTGAACCGTTACACCCCTCGTGCATGAATAGTGACATAAAAGGAAACAAAATGTTAAAGAAGCATCGAGCTTGGGGCCGTCTTACAAAAGTGCACTTTTCAAGGGGCACTCCATAGCTGCAGTGGAGTCGGCTGATCTCAGCCTGCGACCAGCTGAAAGACGGCGATCAGCCGAGCTTGAGGGCACGACGACGACGGCGGAAGAAACGCTCCACCGAAGCCCCTTTTCTTCCCAAAGAAAAACGGTGTCCCAAGAGCGGATAATCACCTCCAGTTACCTCACCCAAAGTTTCACAGACGCTGAGGAATTTTTTCGCTTTTGGGTGGAGCCTCAGTAACGACGGTTCGGGGAAGCATCCAGATCCTGGAATTTTTCAGATGTTCTTCACTGCTGTGATACCGACGAGGAGCCCGTTCTCATTCAGGGTAGTCTAATAGTTGCGTTTTTTTAATTTTTATTTTTATTTTCTAACAGCTTTCAAAATGTGACAACGATGCACATGGCACCCCTCTGCGTGTGTATGACGTGTATGACTATTAAATCCAATACAAAGGCTTCGGCTCCAGTCAGTCTGAGTGTTGCGTACGCAACCTCAAGAGGAGGTTTATTTAAACTCAAGCATGATCTTCCCCCCCTCCCCCTCGCACATATTTTCAGCCTTAATAGACACGTTAAAGGCCAAGTTTGTAGTTCTGACGCAGATGGTGAGTAGAAAGCCATCATACAGAAACCAAAGAGGGCTTTGTTCCTTTGTATGAGACATCAAAAAGCCAAAGAAAAACAACACAGTATTTGATGAGATCGGAGCATTGTTATATGACGCCGAGGGATGAAAACATGTTGGAGCAAGATTTGAGGGGTAAATTGCGCCGCGTTGGTGGAGGTTTGTGTTCGCCGAGTGCTTCGAGTTCCATAATGTTCTGACACTTGCGATGACGACCCGAGCCTGTCAGCGGCCATAAACCTTACATTAAGAAGGTACACATTGCTGCAAAGGTAATACAGGCGTTAAGAGGGAAGCGAGGAGAGACCGGAGGAAGGGAAAAATTTTAAAAGTATATCTCAGCTGAATCACGCTCGGAGCAAAACGGCACGGCAGACCGCAATGCCGTTTAATTGCTTTTCAGTCTGTTGCTGCCATTTTGTAGCTGATGGTTAAAGTGTTCTTGCTCAACATTGAATGGAAATATATCATTTTGTTCCCATTAATCGTTTCAACCCAAATCATGGGGAAAAAAAAAAAAAATGCTGGAAATGACCTTAATTCCACTTGATTGGACCCATTAACAATTAACGCAAACAATTGTCAAATGACTTTGATTGAGATTTGGCCAACAGAAAACTCGATTTGGACGTCGGTGGCCTTCTGCTGTCACACATTCAAAAGCTCGAACTCAAGAACACTGGACCAGCCTCCCGGCCGGGAATTTTTTTTTTTGAAGTTGCCCAAAAATTCTAATTCTCTGGCTCATATTCGATGGCGTGACTGCTCATAAGAGCGGCGGGATGAGGGAGCCGTGGGGGCGGATCCACGTGGCATTGTGTAATCAGGATGGGACGACGAGAAAAGGTCATTTGTGTTAATGCAACGTTTTTCATTCCGTGAGAAAGATGACCGCGATGATGGATGATCAAAAGGTCACGCGTGTCATCACGCCCATTCTGTCCTCTGGAAGGAGGTGTTCGGGGGTGCGTG
>CAAKHG010049555.1:1231-19503 GCA_901007715.1 Dactylopterus volitans | reverse complement strand
ATTCATACTCGCCCCAATATGTCATCTAGGCTTACAAAGGTGGCTCTAAAAAGGTTCTCTTTATGTGTTTGCATGTGTTTTTTTTTTTTTTAAGCTTTCACTCTGTTTTCAAAGTAGAGTGATTAATAGGATGGCTTGTATTTAAATGATTGTTTTTAGCTCTATTTTGGTGCAAAAATACAATTTGGAGGCACATGACTTACAGGCGGAAAGCAGGACAGAGGACTTTGCTGTGCAACAGGTTTGTGAAGTTTCCTATGAGCGAAAATCAAATATACCTAATTAATTATAATTACTATAACATTTGTACAGCCATCTTTCAGGTCTATCGGGGTGAGCGTTTCATACTCATAGAGAGATCCTGGGTCACAGTATCACTTAAAGCCTATCTAAAGTGCCCTTCTGCTTTGCTGATGAGCTCGCTTTAAAAAAAAGAAAAAGAAAACACGCAGTTTCTTCCAAATTTGTATTCCCTTATCTGATCTGATTTTTGTGCTTTTGATTGTACTTATCAAGACAAAGAATTCTGTTTCAACTCTTAAGCTATCTCATGGTAATATCTACTAAATACAAGTGGTCGAGAAAACACTGTGCAAGACCTGTGCTTAAATGTGCATTTATCTGCTACAAAGTTCAAGTCTATGTCTCCTTAAACTTGAGCACAAATGAATACTGTATTAAGCCCTCATGTCAAAGCAGAATATATAAATTAACACTGCTTTATGTGATTCCCTCATTCTTCCCATAGTTCCCTGCTCAGCCTTATCACGACACTGGCACTTTTATAGAATCTAAAATTATTTTTCCCTTAAGTAAGATCAAAACTTTAATCAAGTTAAGATAGACGATATGGCACAACAATAATGGTTGCTTTAAAGAAATACTTGCATTGAGAGTAAAAGAATGGAGTAAGAAACCACAGCATGTTCCGCAGCCTACATCTTATGGGGCACAACCCACACAAAGATTGTTTAAACTTTGTTCAGTATTCATATTTGTTCATTCACTGTTCTAGTCCTGAAGGCACTTAATAACAAAAACGAATAGGAACTTTCTTTCCCTTTGTCCCAGCCTTCTTCCCTATGTACTGCTGTGCTCAACACAGGTTCAATCCACCCCGGCACTCTGGCAACATTCCCGTCAAAGTAGCCATTAGTAGCCATTTTCATAGCCATTGTTTGTGTTGTAGTCACCATCTCCCTCTTCTTGATTCATGCCGTAGGTAGGGGCATCCAGCCTACACCAGCAAACGGTCCTGGAGGGATAGCAGCTGGGGTCAGCAGAGGGATAAAGACAAGGGGAGGGGAGAGGATGGATCAGAGGCGGGCGTAAAACTCCTCGTTGAGTTTTGTTAGCTCATCAGCCTCCCCGTTGACATCGTCCTCCTCCTGAAGTGCAAGAAGACCAGGCTGCACTCGAGTGAGCGCTTGTGCAGCTTTAGGTTCGGGGACTAGTTCAGAGTTGGTAGAAGGGAGGTGAAGGTCTGTGGAGGGGGACTGCCCAGGGATGTGTGGAGCGTCCCTATATCCTTCCTCCCTCATCTCTGTGGACTTGACAGGCTCGGGCCCTGCTCCTAAAGGCCTTACAGCGCTCTGTGGTTGAGGCGGGAGTGTGGACAGAGAGGAGCAGGAGGAAGGAGGGTTGGGTAGATGAGCTGCTGCTTTGGCAACAGCTGAAGTCTTATTTGTCAGTGACGCTGTGGTCGAGTGTTCTACCTCGAGGCTCAGCTCCCCTCGATCTTGGCAAAAGCTTTCCCCATTTTTGGGGTACAGAAAGGTCCTCATTTGGCCTTTGCCCTTAACATTCACGGTACCTCTATAGTCAAACTCTAAGCCCATGGCGCTGAGCACGGTGTGGCTTTCTTCGCTCACCTGCACCCGGCACTCCACGCCGGTGGAGTCCATGCGGCTGGCAATGTTGACCGTGTCTCCCCAGATGTCATAGAGCAGCTTAGTGGTGCCGATCACCCCGGCCGTCAGCGGCCCATGGTTAAATCCAATGCGGAGCTTGAAACCAAAGCCCAGCATGTTCTTGTTGAAGTCGTCCAGTACGCCCATCATCTCCAGGGCAAAGTTGAAAAGGGCCCTCAGGTGAGCGTGCGTAGAATCTTCATCATTCTCAGCCATCTGACGGACGTTCAGTCCCGATGCAGCCATGTAGGTGGCACCGATTGTCTTGATTTTTTCCACACTTTTGAATTCGGGTCTGCGAAGGAGCTCGTCAAAATCTCCAATCAGCTCATTGAGGACTCGGTAGCATTCTTTCCCCCCCTCATAGCTCTCTTCATAGAACTCACTGAAGTTTACAATACTGGCAAAGATCACACCCACGCTGTCGTGATTTTTGGAGTAGCTCTGCGTCAACTGGGGAAACAGCGAAACAAAGAGGAGGATATTATTAAAAAGCAGTAGCATGTATATCATTAATAAATCTGACCGCGTCTTTGATCTCCTTCATTCAAGGCAAACTAGTTTCAATCATTTCTTTCTACAACACAAGGCGTGAGGACTTTGAATTAACCGTATTAAACGTATTCAGTGTAACAATGTCACCGCTTCAACATTTCATCATACTAAACATTTGTCCAAAATTTTGTCATAATCAGCGGATGACTTACGCCAAAATAAGTGCTTTGTGAGGTCTCAGTGACCTTAAGCTGTGACATACTAATCAGTTCATTCTCGAGTTCAAGGGGCCATGTGCCAAATTTGAAAAAGTTCCAATTCTGAAATCCTGCGCGCTCGAGAATGATAAAGGTCACAGAAAAGTTGAACTTTGGGATCCAAAATATCACATTAGAAATTTTGTGCGAAATGAGATTTATGGCCAAAAACATGGTTTTAGAGGTCACAGTAACATTGATACTTGACATCAAAACCTAATCAGTCCCAGTTAACGTTTGTGCCGAATTTCAAGACTTTTCATCCAGACATACATGAGATAGTATATTCACAAGAATGGAATGGATGGACAAAAAAGAAATAGAAAAAAAAGAAAAGAAAAACATCAAAATAACACAAAGAAAAATGCAACGCAAACAACTCTCAACCAAAAAGAAGCAAAGACAATATCAGCCACTGTTCTGATAACCTTCAAAATGATGATAAATCTGAATAAAGGGATAAAAACCTTGAGTTGGTCAGCAACATGGATGGGGATGATGTTGCCCAGTAACCACTCGGCCTGGTCTCGCATCATCTGGATCTTGGAGCGGTGCTTGTCAGCCTCCACGTTGCCATGATAATGGAGACGGTAGCTGACCTCAAACTCACGGTTGAGAAACCAGACGAGGAGAAGAAGCAGGAAGAAGGCCAGGACTGCCTCTGGCACCAGGAGATCTAGAAGTCGTTCGGGGAGGTCAGGGCCTGATGTTGGTGCTGAACCGACCTCACTTGATGTGGAGAGGTTCGATCTGGTCGAGAGAAGAAGGGGAAATGTGTGAGGAAGAGGGTAAAGCCGAACATAAGGATACAAGACAAGACTGAGAGGAGTATGAAGGATAGAGGATCCATCACCTTGATATATCTTAAAAAAACAATTTCAATCAACTCTAAATGATTAGATGAAATTACATCATGATAACGTATTTCTTGTGCAGCTTTTATGGGTTGAAATAGGTTTTTGAAGTAGGTACCTCAAATCACTGAGCAGGGGCAAAGTTCTAGAATTTCATGATTAGACGATAAGATCAAGGTCTCAAAACTCACTGACCACATGTACATAGCGTATAATTATATCCATGGAAACAATGTGCTTATCCCGCTTTTACAGGCGGCTGTTAAAAGATATTATGGGAGAAGCGAGAAATCACTAACTGTAGTCTCAATAGATAAAATTTAAATCTTTCATCATTAAATAAAACCTTGGAATGCAGATGAATCTTAATTTGAAGCTTATGTTCGTCAATAATTGATCTGAAAATGTACTTTGACCAACATACACTCTAATCTGGATTTCATGCATTTTAAAACACTTACTTGAATTTGAATTTGCAATTAGTACATGTGCATACATGCGCGCACACTCAATGCAAAACATTTAAAGACTTTATCGTCTTGAATAATTTTCCATCATTTTAATGCAGCTGCATCCCAAGAGTCAGACTGCATCATTATGTAGGATGTGTCATCCACAGATTCATCACTGAATTAAAAAAAAAGTGTTTTTTTTTTCAGTTTTGGTCTTGAATTATTTGGCACCAATACAAAAACGTGGCAATTGGGGAGAACACTACAGAAAATTGACTATATTCTAACTGATAAGGAAGGAGAATCTTGGACAGCCCTCTCACTTCCTGCACAGGGGTTAGGTAACTTGTGGCTTGAACACAAAATCTGAGCTAGTACCAGCAGCATGAGTCATTTCCACCACTAGTGACATTTAGCAGCCGCGACTGTGGGTGCACACAGACAATGAGAGACGAGGATAAGGGATTTAAGTGCAGAAAGCATGAGATGAGTAAAAGCCAGAGTCTGGTCATGAAAAAAATAAAAGAAAGCTGTTGATTCTGTTGACCCTTCAAATGTCACCCATCCATCATACACCTCTGTTCCCACGGAGACACTCACCCATGAACCAGCAAGCTGTTGTCGCCAGAGCTAAAAGAGACGAGAGGGGTGTCAGTCAGGAGTAATGATGTGCCTGGCGTGTACACACACACGCACACACACACACACATGCACACACACACGCACACGCGCGCACATACACACACACATCGGATATATTCTCCTTACTAACTGAAAAAAAACAGGTAGTTATTTGGAGCCACGAAATCTACCTGCCAATCATGAAGCTATAAATGCGTAAGTAAGGTGACCAAATATTAGGGCGCAAAATAACTTCACAATGCGTCGGCGTTCATATGCATTCGTGCGTACATGTTGGCTTGTGTGTACTGTATATTTGCATTCGGCACATGCAGGCTTGACAGTAACAAGTGCTCACCTGTACCTGTGCAGTGGGCTGTACAGCAACAGCAACAGGGTGACGCCTGTGGCCGTCGCCAGGATCGAGCGCATCCAAAAACTGAGCTGACAGAAATTACAATAATGGATGATGGCAAGGATGGTGGCACAGCACAGGAACATGGTCACCTGGAGGGGAGGATTTAGACACTGAAGTAAACTAACGAAGGGCACAATAAATATACTTGATACTGAAAATATACTACAAAATGCGTGTGAGCAGCGACAAGCAAATTTATGACATGTGAAAGTAATACTTTTAATACTACCTTTTGTCTGTGTGATTTGTTGTTTAAAAAAATATAATTGTTCAACGCAAAATATGTTTGATTGTTAAAGATTTCATGACCATTGTGTATCGGATAATGTAATCGTCAAACAGAGCAAAGGAAAAACATTTCATGGTCTTGCAAGGAAATACCGAAATTCTTACGTATTTAACGCAAAAATATGCAGTCACCCCATCTAGCAAATGTACATGCAGATGTAAAAATTTGGGAATATCATACGGTGTCAATAAATACACTGACATGATGCCATATTCCCCCCCCTATTCCTATACATGTCCTCCTATGCTCCCAGTCACAGCTTCCCTCTTAATAGTTGTTATTGGGTCTTCATATCTTCCAGGGCATTGAAGTCCAGAACACTGCATCTGTAATTAACAACTTTCCCTGAGTCTACTGCTTTGATCTGTAAGCTTCAAGGAGAAGGTGGATGGTTGGGGGCGGGGGGGCACCGAGGGAAGCAGAGTAAAGGGGGTTGGGCGCGGGGGGCCGTAGGATTACATCCATGAAAAACAAAGTATTGAAACACTTATTTTGCAAGCAGCCCTTAAAAGACGTAGAGGAGAGTCAGACTAAGGCAGAGTTGGATGTGGCCTTGACTCAAAACAGCACAAAAACACTGCAAAGTATAGAAACACCTCAGAGAAACAGCTAAGGCAACAGAAGAAGCCTCGTGAGGTCCCCGAGCTGTTTTTTTTCTTCCTCTATAGTACCTGTCAGTGCCGACGCTGAAAAATTGTTTAAATTGTCTCTCTAGGATCTCCTCCTTCAGACTTCCACCACATTTTCAATCCATTCAACTCTCCTTGGTAACTTTAGCTTTGAGATATCATTGACTATTACAGCCTGTAAATCAAAAGTCCACTATCATAGTTAGCAGAAGCACTTAGTTATCATAAGACTGGCGGCAGAAGTTAAATCAGCTGCGGTGCTAGTATTTATGGTGATCATTTTGGCAGTTTCCCGCAGCAGTGCTGGCAGCAGCGGGAGCAGCAACACGGTTAAGTATCTGGAAACTGTGACAGATGTTAAGACAGCAGCAGCCAGTCTAGCGGCAACAGTGGCAACTCTAATTTTTGTTGTCTCTCAGAAAACTGCAGTCTGATATAACAAATATGTCCAATATCATTCGATGCAGGTGCTCGAATATTAATTGATCAGCAGCCGAAACAACCTGGGGTTATCCGGCTAACCATGGCTCTGTGGAACTAATGTGTCCGTGTCAAAGTGTTGCCTCCTCTCTAACTTAACACAAACATGAGGAGGAAGGATGGTCTGTCGAGACACTCCTTCATGCTACTGAGCATCCAACACCAAGGAACATCACACACATCAGGTGAGCGCCCGACAACGCCAGGCTCCGCCCAACTTGCAGCTCGAGTTGGCCAATTGTAAAGAGGGCAACCATAGTCTGGTCAGTGTGCAGCTCTCTCCACCTGACTGTTGGTGGAGGTGGTGGGCACACAAAAAATGCAGAGGTAAAATCTGTATCTTCAGTGATCCGGCAAAAGGCCACCAGATGCCACGTTTTGCGTCACCTGCAATCAAGTGGAGGGGGAATCTGGATGCAGGCAACATGGAGGGTAGTAGGACGTTGTAGTAATACAGATCTGGCTGAAAATTGGCATTGTTTCACTTTAAGCTACGACCATTTCTCCAAAAAAGTTGGGAAACTATTGTGATAATTTGCAAAACACTGAAAGCCCATATTTAATCAAAAAAGAGCACAAAGACAACCTTTCAAATGATGAAACAGACAATGTAATTGTTCCCGGAAGATGACATACCCATTTTGAATTTGATGCCAGCACCATGTTTCAAAACAGTTGGGACAGGGTCATGTTTACTGCTCTGTTGCGTTGGCTCTTCTTCTTCTTCTTCTTCTTCTTTAACAACCCATTCTTTGTGCTGTATGATTCCCGCTGCTCAACAGTTGAGGGTCTCCTTTGTTGTAGTTTACATTCCATAATGCTCCAAACATTTTCAATGGGTGACTATTCAGGACTGCAGCCGGGTCACTTTAATACCCAGACTCTTTTAACATGGAGCCATGCTGTTTTGATATGTGCAGAATATGGTTTGGCATTGTCTTGCTAAAATAAGCAAGGCCTTCACTGTAAAAGGTGTTGTCTGCTTGGCAACATATGTTGCTCGAAAACCTTTACATATGGTTCATATGGTTCACTATTGATGGGAGCAGGATGGTTCCTGTCCTCTTTAGCCAGGAGGCCGCGGGAAATCCAGGATTTCTGGATTAAGACTCTGAGAGATGCTCTTCTTATAACCAGTCATGCTTCTAATCTGTTGCTAGAACTGTGAGATGTTCCACCAGATGTTTCCTTTTTTTCCAGTCGTTTGTTGCCACCGGAGCAACTTTTTGGAAATATGTTGCTAGCATCAAATTCAAAAGGGCACATGCTTTTCAACAAAAAACAATGAAATATTTGATGCGATAGTCAGATTCTGTTTTTATTTACATTTTCCAGAGCATCCCAACTTTTTTTTAAATGTGGCTGCAGGTCCCAGAGAGACATGTCAAGTCAAGAAATGTCAGTATGAGGAGGTTTGTTTGATCACTGGTTCAGTGTCAGCTGAGTTTATAGGAGGAGGATCACGTCCATTCTTATAGCTGCACTGCAAAAGGTGCAAAAAGACCTTTTATATCATATTAAGCATCTTTGTCTAATTGTAGAATCAATTAACAAGTAACATCTCAGTGAGGTGCACGGACCTGTTTTTGGATAATTGCCTTTTTTCTCTTGAAACTCTGTTCTACCAATCACCACCGACCACCACTACCACTCAATAAGGGTTTACCTGGAAAGGCAGGTGGACGCTGCAGGTCAAGTGTGACAAGACAGAGATGGCAGGTAGGGAGACCAACACGGCGCCGATCACATGACGAGCAATCCAGCCAGAGACCACCAGGAGCAGCGAGCGGGTGCAGTTCATCACGTCCTCCAAATAGAAGGCCATGCTTCAGAGTTGGAGCAGGAATAGAGCAGGAGAGGAGACGAGAGGAGGATGAGTTTCCAATAGCACTACTCCAAACAAATATCATTCCATTTATTAACTCAGAACAGCACACAAAGTCCGGGGGGAAAAAAAAACTCTCAGAAATCTCGAATTAAGACACATTACTACAGCACAACTATGCCGTCCACTTCCCTTTTCCCATTTAGACACGAAAATCAGACAAATTTAATTCATTATGAAATGTTCTCTGAGATGCTGCTGAGATGAATGTCTGGCACCAGCGTGTGACTGTGCCAATTTCTGAGGCAATCCTTCTCTCTCAGAAATAAACTGGGCACAATCCAGTCAAGGAAATTGCTTCAGCGTGGTGTGGTAGCAAGCGTGTTGGTTTCACTGGAGAGTTGTAGTGCTAAACAATAATCTATCAGCGGTTTTCTGCCCTGTGCCACTGAGGCGCAAGCGATACAGGCTTTTATTAGCACCACAACAGCCAATTTGAAACAAATACTTGCATATAATTGCATATATATTGCAGTGCCAATATTGAGGACAATAATAAGTTATGTTATGTAAATATGTTTTTATTGGCCGCACAACTCCATATTGGTCGGACTCATTTTGATACAAAACATGTGTGCAAACTCCACCAAGAAACGGCGAATCCAAAAACGTGTCATCTGCCTAAGCCTCCTCACCGTATGGAGAGCACCAGGGAGGCCAGTTCCAACAGGCCAGCCAGGGGGGCCAGCGCCAGAGCGGCGGAGCCTGGAGGGCCGACGGTGGCTGGGCTCACCAGGGGTGGAAGGAAGCACGCCAGGGTCAGAGCCAAGAAGACAAAACCACTAAGCAGAACATCCAGGAAGGAGCTGAAAGTGGAGCTTGCAAAGGTCTGCACCTGGACCTGGTTTTTCACCTGATGGAGGAGAGTGGTTTGTTGTTGGAAACTCCATTTTTTTTGTAATCTTTTCTCTTTTGTTTTGTTAAGACATTCATAAACATAGCATAAACATTCTTTAATTTTAGTAGTGGGAGGGTGGGTTCCGATTACAAGCCCCGAGTATTTTTTTTTTTTTAAATCCCAATAGTGCATCTTTAGATACTGAAGATCAAAACATAAAGAACACTGTAATTGTAAGTTTCTTCTGAAACCCAGCCTGCACATGCATGCATGTCTTGCCATAAACTGTGTTTCTACTTAAAGATAACCTCAATGTTTAAACAAGCCGAATAGATTTTTGGAAAAGAAAATGCAAAAGCACAAATTTTGAAATAAACGGAAAACATTAATCCTGTTAGGGTGGGTTATTCTTGCAGATTAATCCGCTGCCATGCAGTTTGTCATCACATTTGTCTATTACTTTCCAGCTGTGTATCACCTCCTGTCACTGTCACAAGAGAGTGCTGCTGTCAGCGTCTGTTGCTGCAACATTTTGAATGGAGGAAATCATCACCATGGGGAGCGGAACTCTGAGGACATGATTCTAAGCCTGATATTCAGATTCCACAGTCAAACACCTACAGCATATACTCAGTCCATTAAAATGCAAATCAATATACAGGCTTACCTAAACAAACTATGAATACTCCTTTAGTGATAGCAATGATCTAAACCCCTGCGTGGCAATAACTAATACTGTTAGAATGGTAAAAACAATCTAATCAAATTGAAACAATGGAGCTACAACATCGCAGATTGGTGATGGTGAACTGTTCTTCGGCTGTAATGCAGCTGCTTTGTTGTGAGGCGCAGCGTTGCAAGCAGTTCCCTTCTTAAGACTTTGCAGTCACGCTCACATTCTGAGCTTTATGTTTGCAGGGAGGTCTGCAGTCAAACCAGCTGCACCAATAATGTTGCGTGCACTTCAATTTTGACCTTTGTGGCACCTAACTGTTTGACAATATCGACACTTAACCAAAATATGATGACTGCTCGTTTACTCAGTGCTCATCAATGCACCCACTATATATGAGGCAGGTCAGATGAACAGCAAATCGAATTATACATCCAGAAAAATGAACATACAGAATTCCCTGCATTATAGTATGATGTGCAGTAGTCTAAATTATATTGTTCAGCTTAATGGCTGCTATACAAAATACCTGTCATTAACATGTGAAATATGCAATGCACAGCGTGCACTGATCTAAAAATGCAGAAATGAATACTAAAATCTAAGATGAGTCATTAACCACATCTAATTGGAAACATCAAAAATAGACAATATTGTGTGTGTGTGTGCGTGCGTGTGTGTGTGTGTGTGTGTGTGTGTTCTGCTCTGTAGTAACACTAAAGTGACACCAGGGGGCTGCAAGGCTGTGAGGTCAATGCGGGCCAAGTGGAACTGGTCTTGGGTGTGCGAGTGAGTGCCAGCCACTAATGTGGCATAAAATTTAGGAAAGCGAGAAAACAAGGTCAAAGTTGAAACAAGCCGTTGTGATGTTCACTACACGTGGGGCTTCTTAAAAATCCATGACACTCTCTTCACAGTGTTCTTGCAAAGTCTAAGTGTGTGTGTGCGTGTGTGTGTGTATACCTCTTCCTTGTAGCTGCTGCGATAGGCTGTCTCCAGAGGTCTCTCAAGGAAGTTGAGGCTGATCTTGTTGATGGGTGGCTTGAAAAAGTAGTCCTTCATCAAACTGGGAAAAAGAAGAGGTAACAAAGACCAAATATTAAGATTCCACTCAGAAATAGAGGTAACATGAAAATTAAAAATGACTAAAGAAAGTGCATTAAAAAATTTACCAAAAGGACAAATGCATTGTCTTTTGAATTATTCCTACTCAGTAGATGGTAACATCATACAGGGTGGATGCCCTAGATTTGAGTTTTTCATCTTAATGTTAGGTTGTTTTTTTTTAATTGCTCAATTATCATTAAAAAAAAAAACCTAGATAATTTTGAGGCAAAGAGACAAGTTTGTAAGGGATTTACACTGCTGAGGATCATCTTTGAAACGCTGTTGTTACATTAGCGCCTGGCTTCTGTACTGCTCTGGCCTTTTAGTGGCCCTGAGCAGGGACATTAGGAAACACTGCTGGCCTTGTTTTCTTTGAAAAACCTAAGGTCCCTTTAAAATGTGTACTGGCAGAAATGTAGACCACTGAATATGGTGACACAGAGCAGCATGTTTGCTCCCTAATTGGCTATTATAGTCTTGGGCATTATACTGCTTCCCACCACTGCGGTTGCTTTGTACTTGTGTGTGTAACGGTTTCACCTCGTCGTCAGTTCATGCAAAGAAAGCTTGCGTATTAGTTTCCAGCATTGCCTCTGTCATGGTGATTTGAGCAAAAGAGACGACTAACCCTGTGCTTCCTGTTTGTACTGACTCACGCAAGTCAAGGGTACATGACTGGTCATGTGATATGCGTTTTTTTTTATGTGTTTTACAATGGAAGGAGATTGCGTTTGAAGTTGTGTTAAAACGCTTGTCAGGAAGGTGATTAAAAAATCTGTTTTGAAACTAAAACATAGTAATGTGGACGTTGTCTGACAGGGAACAAATGTGTGTTGGGCCTGCTACAGACTACCAGGCTTCACCCACTGCATGCTGTGATGGGCAGTGTAGTCCTTCAACCTTGGCAAGGTTAAGAAGCATTGATGAATCGGAGGACACACACCAAAGTGAAAGGATTACACAATTAACAAAATAGAGAGTGACACGTTCTCTTAGTATGTTAAAATATTACAAAAAACATAAAAACAGAAGCAGATCTTTTCACCACTGGCGCATCTATCATTCTAATCCCACAGAATCAGTCGCCCTTGACTGCCATTTTCAAATCATGAATTCCACCTTCGCTCACCTGTCCTCTCTGATAACATCCACAAAGTGGACATCGCTCTTTTCTCGGAAGTTCTTGGCACGAAGCTGAATAAGGGCGGAGTGGTCCATGCCCGTGCCCGCTGCCCCCGTGCCGCCAGCCATGCCGAGACTGGTGCCGGTGCCCGTGCTGGTGCTTGTCTTCTTCTCTTTCTCCTGGAGCATGTCGCAGAGGGAGCTCTGGCTTGCCCGCACTGGGTCCTCCAGTGGGGGGCTCAGGAGGCCATTGGTGGTCCTGTGGCTATGGTCTGGGATGAACTGAAAAGGGAACAGAGAGTGTGACATGGGCAAATTCAGAAGAGGGAGGTGCAGAAGTAATAGAGGGAGCAAGGAGATAAAAGATAGACAGAAAGCCGTGAGTGCTGAGTAGCATAACTTAACCTATGATTGCATGAGTGGTTGACAAATTCACGGGTGCTGATACTGCGTATGCATGTGTGTGTCGTACCTTGGCACTAGTGGTCTTGTGCTCTTCCTGGCAGCCGTTCAGCACAGCCACCTCATCACCCTGCTCTGCCCCCAAAGACAAGACCACACTGCAGGACACACAGGGAGGCTAGACAGAGACGTGGGAAAGGGGGGGGGGGGAGAGTGGCTGAGAACTTCATTTCACTTCACACATGACTAAACACAGTGTTGACACTTTGGTCAATCCAGGTCAAGAGACTGCCTGCACTGGAACACAGACTCTGACATCCTTATTCCTCCATAATTAACAACCAATCGTTAATTATGGGCCAACCTGGAGCCAAAACGAGTGAGCATGTGGGACTATAAAATAGGTCACACACCACCTGGTATTTGAAACCAAATTGGTAACTGAAACTGAAACCATGACGGGATGAACAATCGTGGTATCAGTTTGCGTGTGCCACGCACAGCTCTTATCTTTTGCAACTTACTCCGGTCCGGTCTGGTGGCTGATGGGGCAGCAGGGGATCAGCAGCCTGTGCTCCCCCAGGAATTAGGTCCGGGGTGCGGGGCTGAGGACAGGAGGGCAGGCTGACCCCACTGAAATCACCACCTGGCAGTCCAAGCTGGGAACACCCACACTGCACCTCACGCTCCCACTTCCTCCCGGGGATCAGGTAGGTTTTCAGCCCTGAGGAGAGGCAGAGACAGAGACATCCTCCTGTTAAGATCTTCACGATCACAGCCTTCATGATCCCTGATGCGTGAAAAGGAAAAGAGCTGCCGCACATAAGTTTTATTTTCGCATTTTGGCGTCTTTCACAGAGTACATATGAGTGGCAATTAATAACCACATACTTGTAAAAAAAAGAAAAGAAAACACACAAAAAAAGCCCACTGAATTCATCGTGGTTTATCACACAAAAGGCTGAATCGCCACAAGGCAAAACAAACAAACAAACAAAAACAGTTTCAACCCTCTGTATGTTACATCTAGCTTCTATAATCTAGCAATGAGTAATTCAAATCTTTAATATTAACTATTGCAGTCAAGTGCCAATGGAAAATGCCCGACGAACAAGCTTCTGGTTGCTGGTCAGATTAAATGTGACCGTAAAAGCTGTGAAACGAACCACAACAGCGCCAAACAAACTGTACCAGACGAAGGAAACTCTGTTTAGCGGCAGGCCTGCTCATCAGCCAATCATCAGCCAGTCTCTACTGATACACACAGGGTGACAAGCAGGTGGTAATGCAATACTGGGTGTTTCAACAACTATGTTTGCACATCAGGCCATGGCTCTGGCCGTGTTCACACTGTTGAAGAGCCAACAAGGAAATACACAAACAGTGGATTAGAGTGGTGGCCCGCAGCCAGCTGCTATCAGCCCGTCCAAACACACAAACAGTGACCTGGCGAGCTGGTCTTTCCAACGGCTAAATAGGCTAGCCTAGTTAGCATGGTGATGACTGGATGACTAATTAATGCTCATAAAGGTAGCTGGTCCAGGAACTTTTATGGGGTGTGTCTCAAACTTAACTCCCGATGCTGCATGTCATACTCATAAACACCACTAAAAGTACAAGCATCTCATTGTTGTTCCATGGAAAAATGTAATTCCAGTCGCTGCAAAAGTATTACATGTTTGCATTTTCAGCTTTTTCTTTAAAAATTGAATATTTCATAAAGCCTATAAGTATCATGAGAGGGAGAGCGATAGGGTAAAACTTAAAACATTCTGTTTAGTTTGGAAAACACATTAATATTAAAAAAAATAGGAGGAAAAAAAGGGGCAGAATGCTCTAGATGAATCCTTTTTGCTTTTCTGACAAAAATATTACACAAAATATGGGGAAAAAAAAGCTTTAGAACCCTGTTTGCGCTGATGCCAAACGTGAAGAACTTTTATTAAAGGCAATCCTTAGGCCCTGTCATCACGACACTGAAAAAGAATCAAATGCTCCAAAAATGAAAGTAAGGATTCTATCAGTGGCACCACATCAGCTCAACTGCGCCGCAGTTTTCCTTCAGCGGTCAAAATCAAAAATGAGTGATGATGTGTCAGCCGCTTTTAGCGCGACTGATGAGCGCATATGTGAAAGGGAGTGCATCATCCTGATGCTGAGTGGGTGTGTTCTTTAGACGGTTTGTCTACTTAAGTGTATTTGCAATGTTAAGTGAATCAAACACCCACATAGTCCTCCAACCCACCCCCCCTCTCTATGCTGGTCTGGTACTCTCTCACACACACACACACACACACACACACGAACACACACCAATCATCTTTCCTTGTCTTTAATGAAGCTATTTCTGGATTCCCCCTCTGTTTTGAGCCCGCTCTCCTGCTCTCACCACTGTTTTCAGTAGCTCATTTCCTCTCTGCAACCTTTCTTTGTGTCTCTTTAAGGTTGTGACGTTCAAATGAATACTTTGCTGGCTATTATCTTCGCAATATGCCAAGTACAAAATAAAAGGTCTTGATTCATCTCTTTGTTGCTTTTTTTAAAATCCGGTAAACGCAGGGGAAAAAAAGGAAAAAAAAAACCCAAGCGCGGTCAAAACTTGAACTGACGTCATGAAATCAAATCTTTCCCCAGTAATGTGATTGTTTCAGTGATGGAGGGTTAATCTGCCGCAGAACATAAAAATAGACTGTGGTCAAATTTGCCACTGCAAAACAAATGAGCATAACTGAGTTTTACCACAGCTTTTGTCCTGCTGTCCTGCCCTCAAAAATAAATCCAGTTACGAATGCATAACTAACAATGAGTTTCTCTTGGAAGTCTGGAAGCCCTGTGTGTCTTATTGGCCCCGGGACAGTGTAGACTTGGCAGACATCTTCAGTTTTTAAGCCAACAGTGGGCCTTATTTAGGTTCTGAGTCCTTTGTCAAACAGGTGACAAAGGCCATGCATGACACACACTCAGACAGGCGCGCGCACACACGCGCAAAAGTTCACTGCCGCTGTTACACATCCATTAGCTCTTGGGCAACAGTTGTGCTCGCCATCAGATTTTTAATGGTGGGCATGAGATGCATATGGCCGCGCACCGCCTCCGTGTAGCATGTCTGCCTTTTCATGTTTTCCCCTCAGCTCCGATCTCACAATCGCTTTCTGATTGACGGATCAAGCACAAAGACTCAACCGCAGAAACACAAACACACACACAACTGGCGACTGAACAGAGACGGGGTGCGGGGGCGGTAATATTTGCGAGAGATGGCTAGTGCACGTGACAGCGTGGTCACGTAACAGTGGACCCTAAACACAGAGAAAGGACTATAAAGTTAGAGAAACTGCTTGTTATCAAGGAACTGTGTTGCTATCGCTTCTTTTTTATCTACATTAAAATGCATCGGCCACCTGAGAAGGGAGAAAGCGTGTCTTTTTTTGTGTTCTCAGCTTTCTTTGCCAGTGAAATTTTAAACTGAGTTATAGATTAGCCACACTGCTGACTGCCTGAGCCATTGTCATCCATGCAAACGAGTAGCTTGTAGCACGTGACTTGGATGCAGGGCTCAGGATTTCGCTAACTTCAAGTCCTCTTAGTCACCACATAAGGAGGTTTCACTGTGTTATCAGAGAGTGAGATAACCTCTTTTACGATGTAGATGTGTGTGGCTGAGAAATTAAGTAAAAGAAAAATGAATGGAAAAACAAATGCAGGTGCTTCCAGCAAGAGTACAAGGGGTCAATGAATGCCTTGATGAGCTCTGTTTGAAGACGTGCCAAACCTGCTGCAAGGCTTGCATTATCAAAAATGTGTTATATGGCCTAGATACTGTACCCGTAAATTCCAGGCAAAAAAAGGGAGGACTACAAACGAGGTTTTGAGGCAGTTCAGAAGCTGTGTTTTCTGTGGTAGAGCGTAACTTACTTTTGGTTGGACTAAATAGAGGTGAAAACCCCAAATGGCTCTTTTTTATTGGCTCTTTAAAATTATGCTAACAGCAAACACCTTATACTAAGCTGATTTAGTGTAAATTTACCCTTTAATTTGCTGGATGACACTTTTCTATAATTCCTATGAAAATATCTAGAGTGACGTTTTCAGTCCCAAGAGTTCAAGCTGGAAGTACGGCCTGACTGCTGCGTGCCACTGCCAACCAGCTAAGTGGCAGTTTACATCAATGTCTCTCCAGAGTCCGCAATACATGCAGTGGAGTCTTTGCAGGACTTTAATTATATCCCATCTGAGTATGAGCTATGGTGTAGAATAATGGCGAGAAAGGCGTTTTTCAATCCGTCATCCAACGCTCATGTCAGCGGAGGCTTGTAGAACCCTCTGAATAGATACACAGAGGCAGGCGGTGAGAAGATCCGACACTTCCTGCGCGCTTGTGTCCTGCTGACAAGTCAGAGACCGACATATAGCGGAGATAGCGAGAGTGGAGTAAATGGCAGAAAGATGGCGAGGGGGGGGGGGGGGTAGAGGTGGGGGACACACCGAGAGCACTTTGAAGGTCACTGGGTTGAGCATGCCTGACATAACCCGCATTCCTCGTCCTCGTCCATTTCAGCTTTCTAACTTTATCAGCAGCCTCCACAAAACTCTAAAACAGGCCTTGGGTTGGGAAGGCGCTGGAAGGCTCGGCAAAACAGACAATGGAAGAGCCCGACTTCCCTGACAAGTCAAGTGCACAGTAGGTTTAAGGACTGCGTGTACTGTATCTGCTGTGTTGCTGCGGCCTACCCCATAGGAACGCGCCGTACAGCTGTGTTTGATTGCAGGAGTGTTTGTGCACTGAACATCTCCGGGCTGTGTTAAGGCAGCACACTGGGAAAGAAACTGACACTAGCACTCTAAAGTCTCAATGCAGCTCAATGTTTTTTATTGATTTATTGAGACCAGCTGGCTGAGGCAGAGCGGGTTCAGCCGAGGACAGCTACTACGACTACAACTACTGTGATACACCCAGACACACACACACACACACACACACACACACACACACACCCACACAAATGACATTACTGTAAGTAGTGTGACATGTGTACACAAGAATTCCGACATGGGGACCACCCTAATGAAAAACAATATTTAAGCTTATTAAATTTTAGCGTACTTGCAGCCAACTAACAAATACGCCAACGCACTCTCAGCACACTGAGAGTGTGTTAATGAGCCGTTTATTCGGAGTTTGCCGTTTTGGAAATAATTTTGTACTGAGTGTACTTAAATTTTGATTAAATTGTACAAAAGTATAATCTGAAGTGTGTTCAATGCACTTTTCCATGCTTAAGTGGAAAAACTTATACACTAAATACAATGTAAGTTTATGGCTGTTTATGGTCTAAAAGGCATGCTTGATGAGTGAATTTCAAGCATACATTGTTTGTGTTATAAGTAACTTAAAATTATTTCAGTGTCTTGAAAAAAAATTATATATTGTGAATACTGCAGTGAAAGTATGCACATTTATATTCCAGTATTAAACATGTATTTATTCTTCATTTTGTATTTTTATGACATGACATACAAGAGATGCTTTTAGGTTTTGTGACTGATTGTGGCCTATTGCCCTTTCAAAATATGACTTACGAGAGTGTATGTTTTTTTTTTTTTGCTGTTTACTGTGTAACACACTGAAGACTGCACCAGCCATTTAAGGTAGTTCTGAACGACACTAGGTGGAACAAACTGTAACTTGCACAACTGACCAAATAAATGAAAAGAAAACAAAAATCATGCATTTGAGGCTTTATGTTGCTTTTTTTTTTTTTTGTACCTGTTATACCAAACCATGACCCCAAAACCGAGGTACGTACCAAACCATGACCTCTATGTAGCATAAACAGTCC